>MU823945.1:0-13238 GCA_027921425.1 Lentinula novae-zelandiae | reverse complement strand
GTTTTTGCATGAATATCAGTCATGGTTGAATCTGGAGCTCAAGGGAAACTACATGGATGATGATCCATTAGATGAGTCCATAATTTCAGCATAGATAAAACAAGGGAAAAAGAACCACCTGAAGTAGAAACAAACAAACAAAAATACATTTGGCAGCTTTCTAGCAAAAAATAAGCAAAAAAAGATGAAAAATCAAATTTTGGATATACCCTGAGGCCTAAACGGGTAAGAATGGGGTCTGTAATGGAGCCAGAGGAAAATCCGGGTAAGAATCCACCTTTTGGACCCCTAAAAAATGTGGGTAAAACTTGAGTTTTTGGGATCAGGCCTCTTAGTGGGTTGTCAGGGGTCCTCAGCTGAATCTATCATCTCTTCGTTCCCTCACCCAACAACCGAGCCCCTTTCTGCTCAACCTAAACATGAGTTTATTCAATGTGATGTCTCGCTATTGAAGAACGTTCGCCAAGCTGCGAAAGACATCCTTGCTCGACATGATAAGATTAACTTCCTCGTGCTCTCTCCCGGTGTGTTGAGCTTTGCCAGAGATGATATCACTGAGGATGGTGTAGAGCGCAGTGCGACGTTGGTTTATTATTCTCGATGGAAGTTTATCTATGATCTTACCCCGGCATTGACAAAGGCCCGGGAAGAGAATGAAGATGCGAAGGTGCTCTCAGTGTTGTCAGCTGGAAATGGCGGAAAGATTGATTTGGGTGACTTGCCATTGAAGAAGGCATCCACCATTACTGCGATAAAGTCCATGATGACTTATAACGATATCATGATGAATGTGAGTACTGCCAATTTCCTCAAGGTGGAACGAGGACTGACAATCACTGTCACTGTTGTGATCTCTTCGTATCCAGGGTTTTGCCTCTCACTCTCCCTCAGTCTCCTTCATTCATTGTTACCCCGGATATGTTCGCACACCCATAGGATCAAACTCCCCCTCCTTCCTCATCAGAACCCTCTCTTCCATCACCAACTCCTCATTCAGTCCTTTATTCTACCTCACAATGTCACCCGAGGATTGTGGAGAATATCAACTGTACGGGATTCTGTATACTGCATCGACACCGGGTGCTTGGAGGATTGGGAAACATGGGAATGATATCGGGAAGAAGGGATATTACGGAGACGATAATGCGAGAGATGTTCTGTGGGAGTATACCCTCGAAGTTACGGGTTCCAAGTAAGGGTCGTTTCCATTGTCAGATAACACAAGGATTTATGTTAAGTACATATCTATAATTTGCGACTTTACATTGACAGCTTTATTTAAATTCAAGGACGGAATTCCTGACTAGGTGAAGGAATGTATAGAATATAGAGCCCTATAAGTTCAAATCCTATGGCACTCACGAAGTGCTTCCTTCCTCACACCTCAAACCAAAGAATACCCGCACAAAATTCAATATACATAAACAGCATCACCATCTGTGATCATCACGTTTCGCCATTCTTCACTTTACATTCGGAATCATGTCGGGAGAGTTGGTTCGGAAGCAGGTCGGAAGAGTTTGCTCAAGGCAACCCCGAAGCATCACAAACTGAACCCATCTCCCCTCTCCTTCTATCCCACGAGTTGTATCCAATGGAACTCGCCACCGTCAAAGCCCAGAACGGTAAAATCTCGTTTCCGTATATCCCTGTTGCAGTCTTCATTGGAGGGACTAGCGGTAGGTCGAGCGACCGCAGAGGCATTAGCTCGTTATACCAATGGCAACACTAACATCATCATCGTTGGTCGCAATCGTGCTGCCGCAGACTCCATTATCGCGTCCTTCCCTCGTCCAAGCATTCCTTCCGTCAAACACGAGTTCATCCAATGTGACGTTACTCTTCTCAAGAACGTCCGTCAGACGACAAACGAAATCCTCTCCCGTCACTCTAAAATCAATCTTCTTGTGATATCTACTGGGGAAATGGAGTTATTCAACAGAGAAATCACAGAGGATGGTTTAGATCGTATCGTGGTGTTGGCCTACCACTCCCGCTGGAAATTCATCCATGGTCTTATGCCGGCTTTGACGAAAGCCAAAGAAGCCAAAGAGGACGCGAAAGTATTGTCTGTGGCATCAGCAGGGTTAGGTGGAAAGATCGACCTCGAGGACCTGGAACTGAAGAAAGTATCCCTCATTCCCTTCTTACGGTCTATATCTACTTACAACGACCTGATGGTGGAAGTGAGTTATATCTATATTTTATCCTTCAGACTTTACAATAGGGCTCATTATTCACCTTTAGGGTTTTGCTTTACACTTTCCCTCGATCACTTTCATACATTGCAGCCCTGGGAGGGTTCGTACTCCTTTAGGATCAAATTCTTCCTCAATACTCTTTCGAACGCTGTCTTTTCTCATCAACTTCCCGTTTAGTCCTTGGTACTATTATTCATTGGCACCCGAAGATGCTGGGGAGTATCAGCTGTATGGGATACTTTATACCGCTTCTGCGCCGGGAGCTTGGAGAATAACACAGGATGGAAGTGATCTTGGAAAAAAGGGCTACAATGGTGATGAGAACGCGAGGGATGTGCTGTGGAGGTATACCTTAGAAGTTACAAGCACAAAGTGATTAGAGGGTTACGAGGAGTTTAGTAAATAGAGTTCAAGGTTTCAATTACCATTGAATACTAGTTTTCTCGTCTATGAACATGAGCCTCACTCATCCTTGAACCTGGAGCCATCTCACGGGAAGTGCGCCTCTGGGGCCATGGCGGTATGAATCGCGCCTAATAGCGCCTGGTCTTGAAATACTGTTTGTAGCTATCGATACAGGTCTTTATGCCGCTCTATGAGTCTATTTCGTTCTCGCAGCAATTCTCGTATATCATCAAACGGGCTTATTTGTACTACAATTACTTCTTTTTTGCTTGGCAGAGCCTGTAGTCAAGTTGATATCTATTTTCGCACAACGACCGCAGGAAATAAAGGTGAGCTCGAACCATACATATCGCTGTGATAGCTAATGTCTTGAGACATGAGTTACAATTGCTAAATATTCCATGTACATACAATCGGCCTTCAGTAAGGGGGTGTACAACAAAAAGCCCTTCCTCAACTCCCGTGAGCTGTTCAGATAGGAAAAAATCTTGAATCCTCTCTTCCTCTCTCTCTAACATCTCTTCACTGCTTTCTCGTCACCTTTACATGAACATGATTTGGTTTCACACCTGGTGTTGAACATGTAGTAATAGTCGTCAACCATGGTTCACCGCCATCCTCTTCCTCTGCGTTGCAGTCGTGATTGACACAAGGTACCGTGTTGAACGTCAAAGTGCTTGCACTGTCACTGTGTTCATCGATACTGCCAACTCCATTCACGGTACCAGTCAAAGTCGACATACTGCCGTTCAAATCGAAACCCGAAACGGCTTTTCCCCAACCTTTGAGCAAACTGGTCAAAGTACATCGGGCATTAGGATCCACATGAAGCATCCTTCGTAATGCAGGCCTTGTCTCTCGTGGTAGAAGACTGAAAATTGACTCTGCCTCCCCACTATGCAAGGTAGCCACACTATTACTGCGCTTGAGAGTTATCTCTTGGAGTCCAATTGATTCTTTCAAGGTTTCAGCAACATCTCCTGATATTGTTGTGGTCGGACTTGACTTCGAGGTAGGAAAAGTAGTGAATTCAGGAAAGCTTTCTGTGGAGTTTCCTGGTCGACCTAGCCTGATCACAGAAGGGTCCATTTCGACTTCAACCTTCGCAGTGGTGGAGAGCTCGAGTTCTAATTGTGAGCTCGATATAACTCCTTTCGATTCGGTGGACTTCGACATGCTGAGGTATTTCTGAGCATCGACAAAAGCGCGGAAACTAGCGTCAGTCCCCACGTCCGGGCACTTCCACGGAAACCTCCGGAGAATTAGGCAAAGAAAGATGACTGCAACACTCCACACATCACTTTTTCTGGGATCGTATTCTTCGTCCGTCAGGATTTCGGGAGCCAAATATGGATCTGAGCCAACAATGCCTTTTGCCTTGATGTACGTCTTCGTCCCCGGGTAGTGAAAAACAATTGCAGTGCCGAAATCAATGAGTTTGACGATGTTGTCAGTGGTGATGACACAATTGTCGAGTTTGAGATCCCGATGTGCGAGACCGAGTGAGTGAAGATATTCAACACCCTCGCAGATCTGACGGAAATCACAGTAAATCTCAGGACGAGACATCTTGCCAGACATGACAACGGAGAAGAGATCATATGGAGCGTATTCCATGATCTGATAAACGGTTCAGGAATGATTCGAATATTGTTATAGCGTGGACTGACCTCGTGATATTGGCCGTTTTCGGTAATAATGTCGACAACCTCAATGATATTTGTATGGCTGAGTGCACTCCCCACGCAAAATTCTGCGGTGACTTTTGTCTGATATTCCTTCTCGCTTTCATCTTTCCGCTTTGGACGAAACTGTTTCACAGCGAAAACAGCCCCGCCGGTTTTCTGTGAACCCTTGATGAGGCGGACAGTACCGCCTGCGCCGGAGCCAAGCACTCTCCCCCATTTACCATATTTTTTATGCAGATTGGCATGATTAATATTGATGGGGCGCGTTAAATGCGATGAATTCTGAGAATGGTGACTGCGAAATTTGAGGGTAGAGGGAGGCAGAGGAGAACGAGATCGGTTGAGTTCCGAGTTCGAGGCAGAGCCAGAAGAGGGAAATGGACTGAGGTCCCTTTCGTTGACCTTCTCCTTGGGGAATATAGACGACAGCTTTACTTTCTTCTTGAGTAAATCTAAAGATAGCAATCGGGACAGTGGTTGCTGGGGAGTAGTCGAGGCACGATTTGTGCGATGTAGTATGCGCTTGAGGTCATGTAGAAGACCTGTATAGGTACGGTTTGACGAAGGTAGCACCTCTTCTGTAGGGACAGTCACAGATTGTAGTAGACCATTCTTTGAGTCTGGAGACTGGGAGTTCGGTGTTGTAATATGCATCGAGTCTTGTGATGTGGGTAAAATTTGTGGTGAGTTTGAAACCAGTACATCTTGCGAGGATGCAGATAGATCCTACAATAATCTCATAAATAATTGTAGACCAGTTATAAATATGGAGCATTTACCAATGGAGGGATAGATTCGGATCGAGAAGTGTCTGCACGGGTATCGGCCGCCTTTATATGCTGTTGATCGCCAGGCAGAAGCAGCGAGGTCAACCCGGATGTCAGCGACGATGGGATCATTGTCTTATTCTTGGGCTCAATTACAGTAGATAGCATAACAGGGCGATTGGCGAGAGAGATATGAGAATCTGAAGCGCATCGCCTCAAACTAGATTCCATTCTGAATAAGTGAATGATCAGTACGAGTGATTGCTAAACCCACGATTTATTCTGAATTTCCGAGTTATTCAGGAAATGTGCCATCATGATATTAGTAGGAACGAGGGAGCAATCAGAATTCCTTCTGTTGAGGACTGGTGTGTCAAAACCGGACAACATTGCATTCCTCTTGCGTTGGATACATGCGTGAGCTAGGGACAAGGTTTTTTGTATTTTATATTTGCAAGTGATCGAAAAATTAAAGCACTTACATCCGGATTCAACGAGTTCGTAATTCTTGCGTACACGATGAATCAATTCCTTGTTGTCTGGCATCTCCTCTTCACCCTTTTACATCAATATCTCGATATGAGATCAAACTAGATAGTAAAATCGGAAATGCTTACATCTTGGATTAATGAGGCCCAGTCATCATCATGAGTGATTGCAACCTCGACACTGCTCTTCAAGCAAGGCAATAATAATGAGAACGACGTTGACTAAATCCAAAGTGACTTACATGATGCAGAATCCAATTATTGATGACATTAGAAGGGTGGTATTCCTGTCAACATCCAGGTGAGTGAACTTGGTTAGAAGAGAATGTAGAGACATGCCTGGTATTTCACTGGAATGTTAAACACCCCAGCATTGTGAGTGGCTGAAGGGTTCTGATAATCATACTCAGAAGCTAAATAAGGCTTCAACCACCACTGCATTGCAATTGGAATGGCAAAATCAGTTGACCTTGACTGTGGTAATAAGTCATCCGGACCAAGCTGGCCAATATATGTCACTTTTGCAGCAACATTGGAGCTTGTCATGAATGGTGGAATCTTCACTGCAATCTTGAAGCCACGAAGAAACACACATCCGGATTGATTTTGAAAGATGTTGTCAGCATCACTCGAAGATGATGCAGAGTTGCATTTGCTGAATGAGTATTCTGGTGGTCCTCCTTCATCATCAGGCTCTTCGGGTACAAAATCTAATGATACACTCCCCGGATGAGCATCAACAAACGATGCTACGCCCCAAGCACGCGCTTTGTCACATCCAGTGACAAGATACAGTGATCCATTATGTGCTCCTCGGGCCAAGGGACCGTTAACGTACGTGTACCAAGACCGAGCGCATTCTGCGGCAAAGCGATAGAACTTGGTATATTCTTGGTGGTCAATCTGACTTGCACCCTCGGGAAGGATAAGTAGAGAACCTTTGGTAGCTGATGATGTGAAAGATAGTCCCGCCCCAACTTCTTTGGACACCCCGCTACAAACGTATGAGCAGAATGTCGAAACAGGACTATACGACGTACGGAATTCTTTGCTGTCCCGGGAAGTATGGAATTCTGGATCGGTGGATTTGAGAAGGGTTACTAGCAACGTGAGAGCCTGCACGACAGTTCTGTGCGAGTTCAGTAGTTCCGCTAACATCGACACCTTGAAGGTGTCTGAAATCAGGAGGAACCCGACCTATGTTCACTGGATGATCTGCAGGAAGGCATGCATTGAAGAGATAGTCAAAGCCTCCAAACTCATTTAAAATTCCCACATCTCCAATGCGCACTCCCACCCGTCTATATTCTTCTGGTAAACCCTGGTGAGGTTTTGGTAACCACAGTGGGTATCCTCTCTTTCGAGGAAGTAACAGCCGCGCGTACACTTCCCACTCAGTTTCAGTCGAGGATGCAGATTCCGAGTCCGAATCAAAGGATAGAGTCGGGATCATTGTGGGAGGTGGAGGCTGAAGGGAGGTTGATTGAAATGGGGAAGTGAGAGTTGGACCATTATGGGAAGCAATGAAGACGCTGTTTGTTATGTCAAAATGAGAAGCACCCGTAAAGTTTCTACATTTGAGACGCGTTTATTGAATGTTCATCACAAATATTCCAGAGCAAAGAGACATACTGCGGTGCAACTACATTCTCAGTCATGATGTGAGATTATCATCGAGAACTTGAATCAGAGGAAGACATTATGTAATAGTGGTCCATGTGATTTTCGCAGCTTTGTCTGTTTCTGCAGGTTTCTGCGTACACGGCATTCAAGTTCCTTCTCCTTGATCTCGCTCAAAACTGGGAACGATCGTGGTTGGAATGAGAGAAATATCTTCGGCTTGATGCACCGGGTTTCAATCTGGACTGAGGCTGTAAGAATCGTCAATAATCAATGCTAAACCTCATCTGTTCGCGCGATTTCTATGGTCAATGTTCGAGCCCTTTCCCCCCCAAAAAAATAGCGGTAGCGGGGGTCAGGTTGGCTGGTACGTGAGTGATCCTTGCCAGTTCACCTTTTACCTTCTATACGCTTCAAGAAATTGATCCATTGCCACAACAAATTATTACCTTCACTGGGACATTTTTGACCTCATTGTATCACTATGAGAAGTCTATTCCACTGTAGTAGAGGTTCACCTATAGCTATGCAAAACAAAAGCGAACTCTCCTTGACCTTCGCATAGCAGCAACTTGTTTCGATCAAGTGACCTCGGGGTTATGGGCCCCGCGCGCTACCACTGCGCCATGCTGCTATACCAGCAAAAGGTCCTGGGAATTTGGAATGCCGTTGAATGGGTCGATTTGCCGACTGACCTTGGGCGGAACGGATCTATCTGAGTATCTCATCTCTGTTCAAGACACCGTCTTGGTCCGCAATGCTTCGAACAATCAGCTCTCAAATTTCACGACGATTTTACACGACATCACGCTACGAAACATACCACGGCGGAGCGATAAAGACATATTACAATCCAACCTTGACGGGACTCTCATCATCGGAGAACGAGTTTCGAGAAGCTGTATGGGAGTTTTCCGCGAGAGTTGTTAAACCAAAGGTTGATGAAATTGAACGAGGTGGCAGCTATAGTGCGTTGATGGAATTGCACAAGGAGATTGCTGGGATGGGGTTGCATGGTCTCACTGTTCCCGCCAAAAACCTTGGATTAGAACTTGGTTACACACATCATTTACTCGCCATGGAAGCTCTCTCGTATTCGTCTGCATCTCTAGCCCTGTCTTATGGCGCTCATTCGAATCTATGTGTTAACCAGCTGTCGCGCTGGGGGTCAGAGGCTCAGAAATCTGAATGGTTACCGGGTTTGTTGGATGGGAGGTACCTGGGTGCTTTGGCAATGTCCGAGTCCGGCGCAGGGTCCGATGTCTTGGGGTGTATGAAGACTGTAGCAAAAAAGGTCGACGGTGGATACTTATTGAATGGTAACAAGTTTTGGATTACCAATGGGCCCAAGGCGGATGTCTTCATCGTTTATGCGAAGGATGTTATTGAACATGGGGGTGAGCACTACCACCAACACAGTCCTTTCCTGTAACTAATCATTTTTATAGCTAAACAAACATACACGACCTTCCTCGTTCCACGTACAACACCAGGCTTCTCCACCGGTAAACCCCTCGACAAATTCGGTATGCGCGGTTCTCCAACCTGCGAACTAATCTTCACCGACGTCTTCCTACCCCCCTCCTCCATCCTCGGCGACTCGCAGCACCACGGCGCAAAAGTACTCATGTCCGGACTCGACCTCGAACGCCTCGTTCTCTCCGGTGGCCCCCTAGGTATCATGCAAGCAGCATACGACACCGCTCTCGAATATGTCCACCAACGAGAACAGTTCGGAGTCAGAGTCGGGACCATAGGCAGTATGCAAGCCAAAATCGCGGATATGTACACAAAGCTCAACACCGCCAGGGCTTTCGTCTATTCCGTCGCGAGGGCCGTGGACTATCATACTCAGGAAACCGCGCCTGGCTATCCCGTCTTCCAAAGGAGAGATTGTGCCGCCGCGATCTTGTATGCGACCGATAAAGCTATCGAGGTTGCGTTGGAGTGCATGCAGTGTTTAGGTGGCAATGGTTATATCAACGAATACCCTGCTGCACGATATCTCGCTGATGCGCGTCTATACGCCGTCGGTGCTGGGACGCAAGAGGTTAGGAGGTGGTTGATAGGCAGGGAGGTCAACTCGGATTTCGAGTAGGGCGCGTATCGGGAGAATCGAAATCGTGCTTGTACTTGTAATGTGGAATTAACTTTACATATGTATCTTGGCTGTATATATGCTTACTAATTTCAATATGCTTTAAAGCAGCATGGCGCAGTGGTAGCGCGCGGGGCCCATAACCCCGAGGTCACTTGATCGAAACAAGTTGCTGCTATGCGAAATTCTCCAAGATTTTTCTGTTTTTTTACATATAACCTACCATGACTGTATAAGGGCCGAGCATTGAATATATCAACTACTACAAAACTCAGGATTCATAGAGGTCAGTTTCATTTGATTATAGCCCCTGTGACAAAAATTGTGTTGAAGTTGTCTTCCCTTATTTCCTTATACCTTTGAACCAAAACATTGATAAAAGCCTGTTGTCAGAGGACAGGGTTACAGATCTTAGTGCACAAGGTATCCTGGTTTAAAAGCTTCAAATTTTCTTCCACGTGTCCAATATACATATGTATGTATGGAATATTAACCATGTTCCTCACACTCAACTCCAAATAGCATCTGAAAAACCCGGATGTTACAAGGCTGTAATTTATGGAAGACTCGTCCATATGAATGGAGGCCATTTCTTGTTGATGTGAGATTTCACCATATATAGGTCAATAGTCACAGCAAGGTGAAATCCATTTATTTGAACTGTAACATTAGAATGCATGTGATAAGGTGACTTGTTGTCATGCCCTGTCCCTAAAACTCCTGTAAAACTCCTGTTCCCCAAACCTCCTAGACCTCCCAGAACTGCTTCACGGGCACATCGGTTCCTCCGCTCCTCCTAAATAACCTCCCACGAACCTCCCATGAGCCACGGAACACTAGCCAACCTCCCGACCAATACTAACCTCAATCTGAAGAAGCAACAGCATTGAGACCACGCATATGCCATCAGACGATCCCCTATCAATTTAGCCTCATGGACTCTGCGCTTCACATCATCCCCATTAGATGCTCGTTTAGTACAATGTCTCCTTACTTATTCATCCCACCTATATAAGTATCCTTGGTAGCATAAACGTCCCCAGCTTGGTATATTTTGAACACACACCCTTTTGCATAGATCCAGTCCCTGTCCCTTTGTACCTGCTAACCATACGGATTTCTCTTTATTCTCTGTTTCCTTATCTCATTTTCTCTACTCTTGTCTCTTGTCTCTATGATTGTTGTCTACACGATCCAATAAACACTTTTACTCCATGTCTAAGCTGTTGAGCAGGACAGGGGATACACAGTGGTGACACTCTGTGGTACCAACCTGGATAGTGTTTAGCTTATAATCTCAGAGAGGCAATAAAGGTCAGAGAAGTGAGCTGGATTCCAGTACAGGACATAGCTACTTATATACATAAATGCATGACAGTATTACATAAGGAAGTACTGAGGAATCCGCATATGGTATATGATGTCAGTGTATACTAAGCATAGACTAAGATAACACATGACCGTATTAGTTATGTGTGAACAGCATAGCTGCATTCAACATAAGCAGTCCGAGTGAGTCTTCAAGCTCCCTCGACCAATACTAAAGCTCCCCAACGTCTATCGTTTTGGTGAGCCAACCTCCCCTAAACCTCCTTGAGCTCCCCAATTGCTCCACGAGCTCTGGGACCTTGACCTAGGTAACAATGAAGCTATCCCTTACGTTGAACTACGTATTGCTTCTCCGTTACTACCTCCACCACTTGAGGACGTCAACTGCTACCCCCACTCCCCGGGACCTCCTTCCTGGGCTTAAACTCCATCGGGAGCTCTCACGTTTGAAACCCACATCAACTACGATCTACAACGATCCTAGCTAGTACAATTCATACTATGCAATGCTCTTACGTCTACTAGTTCCCGTTACCTCCACCTTCCTCCATTAACATCCTAGAGACCTCCCTGTAAGACCGGGGTCAGAATTGGTCTTAAGGCTGGATTTGGTATGAGGAGTTTATGTTGTAGCATGCTAGGAGCAAGCTGGAGCTCGAAGGGAGCTACAGGAACCGCGACTGAGGACAGGAATGACCTAGTAGTGGTTTGAGTTGCAAGATGTGACCCTTGAAGGGGTTCCTAGAAGGTCCAGGGAGGTCCCTGAGACATAATGGGGGTGACAAGACCATGCCTACAGGTCAATAACTATAGAGGTTCTGAGGCCAGATATGGGCCGGAAATGGCCCGGGATAACTCCGAGGTCCAAAGCTGAGTACTGGCCTGTAGTACACACTGGGAGTGGGACGTCGGTGAAGCTATTAGCAACACCCTTCACACACTGTTGTGTCCCCGGGAATATAATGGCAAGGATATAATGTCAAGATGAGCAGCTTAGATGGGGTTCCTGTGATCCGGGAGTCCGGAATAGCTCAGAAGCAAAGGTAAAAGAGATATTAAAGAGTGGGATAAGGTGGTACACTTGATTTCAAGCTTGACTACCACGTACAAAGTATTCTAGCTTATATACCTCCCAAATACAGTCAGATGACCTCGATGAAAGCTCGGAATAATAAATAAGTCACAAGGTGATTATTCCGAAGTCCGGCCGCTCCGGGCCGGGCCGGGAAGCGTATGGGGTGAATTGCATGCATATGACAGGGGGAAGGTGGAAGTGACGGGAACCAGTAGATGTAAAAGCGCTGCGTAGTATGGGTTGTACTAGCTAGGAACGTCAATGTAGGATTGTTGTAGATCGTAGTTGATGTGGGTCTTGAACGTGAGAGCTCCCAATAAGGTAGAAGCCCGGGAAGTGGAGGTAGGGGTGGACGTCCTCGAGTGGTGGAGGTAGTAACGGAGAAATGACACGTACTTCAACATAAGGGATAGCTTCAATGTTACCTAGGTCGAGGTCCCAGAGCTCGTGGAGCAATTGGGGAGCTTGAGGAGGTTTGGGGGAGGTTGGCTCACCAAAACGGTAGATGTTGGGGAGCTTTAGTACTGGTTGAGGGAGCTCAAAGACTTACTCGGGTTGCTTAGACATGAAGTAAAAGTGTATATTGGATCGTTTCGACAATTGTAGAGGCAAAAGACAAGAGTAGAGAAACAGAGGTAGAGAAACAGAGAGTAAAGAGAAATCCATATGGTTAGCAGGTACAAAGGGATAGGGACTGGACCTATGTAAAGGGTGTGTGTTCAAAATATACCAAGCTGGGGATGTTTGTGTTACAAGGGTACTTATATAGGTACAGAAAGTGAACAAGAGAACATTAGGAGTCTTGACTGTCGAATCGGCTGTAATCTAGATTTGCATGTCTGTCAGACGGGGAGGCGTGTTGAGGGAGGTTCCACTGAGTTGTGAAGGTTGTGATAGGGGGAGGTGATGGTTCCATGAAAAGATGTACCTTCTTGGGGAGGTACGGAGATGGTCCCGAGGCTAAGGGTGAGGGACTTGTGTGATCTACGGTCGTGGAGCTGGTAATAGGCTGGTCTGGTTGTGGTCAATGCATGACACTCCCGGGACCTTCTAGGAACCACTTCAAGGGTCACATCTCACAACTCAAACTACTACTAGGTCATTCCTGTCCTCGGTCACGGTTCCTGTAGCTCCCTTCAAGCTTCAGCTTGCTCCTAGCACGCTACAACATCAACTTCTCATACCAAACCCACCCTCAAGACCAATTCTGACCCAGGTCTTACACTTGTGTGACTGTCATGCCTTGCTTCTATGGACCTTTCCCTTTCCTTTCCAGAGCTCCGGTTCATCACTTATACATGTTTCTGATATTCTATGCACCATCCTTACGATCTTCATGATACATATTACCTGTCACTCCAGTAGCCATATGACATATGTACCTGACAGCCTCATGTATAGTATATAGGCTGGGGACTCCCCTCGGAGCTCCCCAGTGTGTTATTGTCAAATCTTACCTGGAAACTCTTCCTACCTGGCTTGGTCCCTTTAGTACAGTCTACTAGTACTTGCTAACAGGGCCTGACACGTCTCAACTGTCATATATTTCCTCATTATCTGTTTCCTT
>MU823944.1:0-13310 GCA_027921425.1 Lentinula novae-zelandiae | reverse complement strand
TTGTATTCGACATAGGTCTTGTGGGAGTACGAATCAAACACCGCTACTACTTAAAAGATAAGCAAGAACCCGTAATACAAACGAAGGCCTTTTGTCTTCGACATATGATTGGTCGGATATTTTGATTGGCTGCTCCCACTTTCTCAACTCACGGGCGAAGGGAGCGAGTGGATGGAACCGAGCTTCTTCTAACTTGTTAGTAGGAGAATCGGTAGATCATTACACATTACATAACTAATTGAATAGTATTTACCGTTGTTTGTTGTTCGTTCCGATTTTCTTTTTATAATCCTAACACTACCAGTTGAAGATGAATAATGAATAATCGTTGGGCTGAGTGGGATAAGGTAACATATTCATTTGAAATAGATGAAGCTACTCAAAGTTCAACAGGAAGTACTTGCTCAGACCGCTAGGAAGATCCCTTTATCTGCGGCAGAACGTTCACGAAAATACCAGTATCAACTTATTCTATTATTTTTACAAAATAGATACTCACAAACGCATAAGACGGAACAAGGCGCTCGCAAAAGCAGAAGGCGGAGGTGCAGAGAACAATAAGAGAAGCTGGGTCAAACAAAACAAATTTGAGCGGAAGATTCACTTCGGTTCTCCCCCTGAAACTGAACTCCCTGCCATTGAATCCCCATGTCCTTCCTTGAATTCCGTTTTTGACATTGAACTGGTCATGCCTCTCACTATCAACAAGATATTCTCCGAGTTGCGGGTCAAAGGGTACCAGATTCAAGGCCTTCAAGAGAGCTTTATGCTTAGTCCTTTGGCAGCAGTGCAGGAGAACATCCACTGTTATAGACCATGTGAGTATGTACACTCGAGTGCTCTTTATGTTCGATGCCTTACATTAATTCTTGTGAGACAAGTATTTCCCGGAATTCCGGCTAATAGTGAAGATAGTATATTCCCTGTAGTCCAGTTCACCTTTCCGGGAGCAGTTGCCTTCGAGCGGTATTTTGATCAAAATCAATTCCCTGCTACAAGGTCAAGTCTCACATCACAGCTTAGATACCCCCTTTGCTTCTCTCGGAGGACGTTGGATTATCAGCCGGTTTCTGATCTCCTAGACACTATCTATGTTCTTTCCAAAGGTAAACACTTCATCTGATTTGATTGGCAGCCTTAGTTAAGATTCTTATTAGCTGTGACATCAAGATCTACCCCGTCAGACCTTGAGGTAAAACAATCCTGGGTATATGCTGGCTGAAGCTAATAGCATGTTGAGGAAGCTGTTCAGCAAAGTGATCACGGAGCATTGATCAAAAATTTGGCTTCAATCAATAAAATCTTCTCATCTGTGCCACCTTTAGCAGGTGCAGATGCTAGCTGCTATTTTCGCTTACTTCAAGAAATCTATGGGCGTTGCCTAAAACCCAACCATACACTGCTCAAATCAGGACGTGATAACACTGTATATGGAGAATTGATGCCGATCTTCCTTGAACGCCTATTCAACAAGGCCAATCTAGTGGAGGATTCTGTTTTCTTAGATTTGGGTAGTGGAGCTGGGAACACGGTTGCACAGGCTGCACTAACCCACAGATGTAGATCATTTGGTATCGAGATCCGCCGAGATGTAGCAGCCATTGCGGAGACTATGCTTCAAATAGCCATTGTAAGAAGCGAGATTTGGGGTATTCCCATTGGAAAAATGGAGGTTGTCTGTGGAGATATGCTCCAAAGTGCAGAGGTAATTGAATGGATAAATACGGCCGATCTTGTTCTGGTCAATAACCGGATTTTTCTTTCATCTCGTGTGTTTTGTGTTTTATTCTACTCTCAAGTTTGTTCCTAACAATTCATGATCCACAGTTAACGAGAAGATCAAGAACCTAATAAAGACCATGAAACTTGGCGCAGACTCGTCTCTCTGGTATCGTTTCAGCTTTGTGGGGTCAATCTGTCATGCCCTGACCGACCTACCATACCCCTAACCGACCCCGAAGGACCTCCCCTGTCGGAAGAACCTTCCCCCCATCGCTTTAGCAAGACCTCCCGGGTCCTCCATAAGCCTCCCCGCCTCGACCCAGCCTCGGCAATACACCCCGAGTCCCCATGGTACACCATCCGTAGACCCTTCCACCGCAACAAACCCCATTTAGCCCTAATCTCAATCAGTTACCCCACATACACATACCAGATTCCCCAATGCTCCCATGTTCACTTCCTGTACCTATTTAAGTAGTACCGCAATGCCCCCAAGCGCCAGCTTGGTATATTTTGAACACACACCCTTTACATAGGTCCAGTCCCTGTCCCTTTGTACCTGCTAACCATACGGAATTCTCTCTACTCTCTGTTTCTCTATCTCTGTTTCTCTCTATTCTTGTCTACTGTTTCGACAATCATCTACACGATCCAATATACGCTTTTACTCCACGTCTAAGCAATCCGAGTGAGTCTCCGAGCTCCCTCGAACAATACTAAAGCTCCCCAATGCCTCCTCGAGCTCCCCCATTGCTCCCTAAGCTACGGGATCTTGATCTAGGTAATGTCGAAGCCGCTTCCTACGTCGAACTACGTACCGCTTCGCCGTTACAACCTCCCACACTCGAGGACATCCACCCTCGATCCTAGTCCCTAGGAACCTACCCTCCCGGGCGTATATCTTCTCAGGAGCTTAGACACTCCATACCCAATTCCAATACGACCTATTCGATCCTATATTGATGTTCTAGCAAGTACAACTCCTACCACGCAATACTACTAGGTTCCGTACATCCATCCTCCCTACCTATGCCTTAGGGACCTCTCAGGACCTTACAGGGACCTCCTCCAGGGTCACACCTCTCTGTCTTATCAACTACTAGGTCATTCCTGTCCTCGGTCGCGGTTCCCGTAGCTCCCTTCGAGCTCCAGCCTGCTCCTAGCACGCTACAACATAAACCTTCATATACCAAAACCCACCCTAAGACCTATTCTGACCCAGGTCTTACACAATCGCTCCGGCGCAGCTCGAAAAGGAACTGACATAAGTTCATAGATCTTGAACATATGCGTCCCTTATTAGTGGTCTTAGGATGTGGGTGCGATGTTTGAAGTCCGTCAAAGTCATTATTCCTCGGATGATATATCGTGGTCGAGTAAGGGAGGGAATTATTATGTCCATACGAAAATCCGGTAGATTAAATGTGTACGCAAGGGTTTCTGCCTCCGTCAATTTTTGAAGGAACATAGTCGGTGGATGGCGCTAAGGGTATTTGCTTCTGATGTTGGACTGGAGTCAAGTTTTGCTGTGACGGTAAATAAGAGTTAACTGCGGGCTATGCATGGATACACACATTCGAACACCTTCTTTCTTTATTTGACTGACCTCGCCTTCGCATGATTTCCTTCACGACTTGCCAGCCATGCAGGTGCTATTAGAAGTCACCAAGGTCTGACAGTTAGCAAGTTCAACGTACGAAGAATTGTTGTAAAGCTATGTACTACAATGAGAAGCTACAGAAATATTCATCCCTTCAGCTAGAAGATAATGGAACCTTCAAAACAAAACAAGTTCAAAGTGTGCCTGCACATCAAAAATGTCCAAGTAGAATAGACGCAAGCAAGGTGACTATACTATCTCAACGATCTTTGGCTTCTTCTTGCCTGTTGGCACTCCAGTACTTGAAGGTCTCTTTCTCTTCGTCAACGATGATAAACGATGTTTTCGCTATGGCTTGGTCCAGGCTGCGTAACCGTGGTTTCATGACCTTCATTATCAGTGCCAACAGGTACAGGGAGTTCCGCAGTTTTGTGTGTCGGAGGCGAAGTAAGTTTGCCCCGCATGGGATCCGGTAACTCATCGTCAGCGACTTGGTTACTTGACCGAGAAAGTAGTGTTACATCCCCAAGTACGAATATCTCACGGATCTGGCAGCCTTCGACCTCTCAAGTTTCGCAGCATGACCGTTGTATCACTCGCCACCACCGTCAAAATCGGTTTCTTCTGGTATGATTGCCGGGGTAAAATTCTTACTTTGCGGATTGCTGTCTCCTGCTGGCCCCATTCACCGAGGCGATACCGCACGGGTATTACCTGCAAGGTACCGTAACTAAGTTAAGCCACTATATTTCATTTCAGTACTTTTGTTCTCGCAGCTCAACAAGGATTCAGGAGGTACGGGGATCACCGCAGCGAGGTTCGATACGTCTATAACGTCCCTGTCGCTCTGGTACTCTAGCCAATGTGCTCAGGACAGAGGCTGTCTCATATAATGGCAGGTTCAAATTCAATGATGAAGAAGAATTTTGGCTTTCGTTCCGATTTTAACTCGCTCCCAACGTCAAGCTCATGTCTTCTTAGTAGGTCTTACAAATTTCTTTACGGGTTTCTGACTTCAATCATGAGTCGACTGTATAGGCCCTGTCCTTCACTCAGTATCTATGTCTTCCTTTGAGTTTTATGACTTGATTTGTGAGTCAGAAAGGATATTCGACAGGTCGTGTTCATATTGGATTTGAGTGTGCGCCGTCGGTAAGCTTTTGTACAGGTCCTCGATCTTCTTTGTGTAATGGAAATGCGTCTTTCGTGGAATCTGAACTCAGCTTTGTGCGAACATCGAGCTCGTTACATGTGATTGCAGGCCACTGCACCGCCGTGCATGGCAAGAACTTGGCCGTTTCATTGAGGGTATTTAAATATTATGGAATTGAGAAAACGGGGCGCCTTTCAGGCGCCTACATTGAATTTTTTTCGAGAAAAGCTAAATAAAAGCAAATTTACATAAACTATTTATGGGAGTGACTGAGTGAGACGAGAAAAAAGATTGTGACAGAGAGTCACGTTTTGGTATCCCGTGCCGGTCACAGAAAAATCAATACAATTCAACTCAGTGTTACATTTGGCCAAATAAGGCGAAACTACAACCATAAAAGGAAATTATATTTGTATGGAGTACTGTACATAAGGACGATACTTCCGTAAACTACAGCCTCGTAACATCACACCATATTTGGTGGTGGAATTGCTCGATGTGACTATGGGACCGTTTTAGCTTTATTATCTATAGGCTGGCAATGCCGATGGCGGGTATCCTGCTCCTGTTCCTTCGCAAAAGGTCGCAGTATATAAACTGTGATTTTTACCTACATCAAACGTATGGTTCAGCCCAGGAAGAAACACAAGCAAGGGCCCCGACTTCCAAGTGTCTCATCCTTGGGGATTAACCAATGGGTGAGTTCATTTCTAGATTCACTTGCTATTTTAACGATGGGCTAGCTTCTTTGTGTCGAGGAGCACCATGCCTATGAAGAAGATCGATATTTGGTCGGGATGCCATTTTACAAGCCAGCGAAACTGCCCCAGGACGCTTCACGTACTGCGACCGAGACCAAGCACGCCAATCAGTCGTGTATGTCCGTCCTCCAACATTCTCCTTTCTCATATAATGACCGTGAGTTTTGCAAACAACAGTGCCATCGCGTCACGACGTCTGTCCGTCCTCGGCTGAGGTGGTACATCCCTCAAACGAGTTAACCTTGCTACGTGAGATGCACGGCGTCCAGTCACAGATAGTGTCGAGCATTCAGATACTTTCCAACGTGTAGTCATATGGGCAAACACATACAGCCTGTTGCAAACCCAATTCTTCCTTCGGGTTTCGATCTGAACTACTACCCATCTCCTTCTCAATCGTATACATTTTATCCCTATCCCCCACCTCCTGTGCAGCACCTTCCACGCTATCATTATACTTCCCCTCCTGCAGACCTTCCACAGTCTCAGATATTCCCTCCCGCTCTGAACTTTTCAAACTCTATTCCAAACCATTTATCGCCTCACTGTTCTTTTGTACCGAACCGCCCTTGTTTAGAGGATCATGCTGCTCAAGAGACTACACGCGTACAATATGGCCATGACAATCTTCTTTGTCCTCGATTGGATCTAGAATCAATACATTTCCTGCCGCGTCATGCTTGAGATATTTTACGCACTCCGGGTGGGATTTCTGTTCCTGGTCCCGAAATATCATATTTGGATCCCGTCACTCCTCCTACAAGCGATATTATGTCTGCGTTTCAACCGAGAAACGGACAGGATCCCGTTACTTCTTCTACAAGCGGAACAATGTTTGAGCTTCAACTGGGAAACGAACATCTTCTGAGATTCACTCATACGGATCGATCCAGCCCACCTGGTGAGAAATGGCTTGGGATGACCACTATAGAATATCTAGAAAAGCTCAGAGCTGTTTGGAATGATGCTGATCCTCATTGGAAACCAGACTTATGTCGATGTCGTATCAAAGGCGAACCAATCGCCCTGAAGTATTGGGGGCCTTGGGTGATTGATCCTTGGAAACACTCCGCAGTTCAGCAGTGGTGGTTGCAGAAGGCAAGTTTTTGTTTTCCTGGAAGTTTGGCTGGAACTTACACTCTCTTCACAGACGATTATGGACGAACTGGAAACACAACCTTCCATAGACTCATTTTTAAGCAAATACGAGTTCGACGAGACCACTACAATTTTGGCACTCACGAAGAAACTGAGCGCCCAACTTCCTAAAGGGCAAAGACGAGGTCAAAATTCTCTCCTCAAGTCATCGCTAGGCCAAGAAAAGGGATGGAGGTTGCAAGGCTCACGCAAAAGACCTGTCGAGAAGGTTAAATGAGGCAAGGGGTAGCTGGGAGTAGTATAATTTATGCTTTTGTTTTGTGCACAAACATATTTCAAGGAAATCGTAGTTACCCATCCTACCACTCGAAACACTCAGGGACTGCAGGGTGAGTGATATCCTCTTACGAGGAATCTCAGTCTACCTTCGGGAGATTGACGAATTAACATGCACGGTGATGTTGGCTGTGACTTCAACCATAACGGGATGCGTGGCCAGTACCAATCTGAGCGAGGTTTAACCCGGGCGTTGAATTAAGCATCATTTGCGGGTTGTCTTCGAAGTGGACGACGTATCTTGGACTCGATTCTGATTAGCAAGGGATTTCGGGCTGTATTAATTTGATATGCATTGGATTACCTGACATAAAACATCTGTGAGGTGGGCACCATCCCCGATGGCGAAAGTCGTCAACCCACGTCGTCCGGGGCTGCACCATTGACGACAAGGATAAAGCCACATTATTGGATCCGAAAACCATGCTTCGGTTTGATACTCAGAGTCAAAAAAGAGGAGAAACTTCTGAAATTAGAAAAATTGAGAATCGGACATTACTAGACAGAACATCCTAGCCTAGCAGTAAATGCTTGATACAGCGCAGAATCAGGAAGCGGAAGATAGAGTGCATCTATTGACTATAACGCCACATTGAGGACCATGAATGAGAGATCTAGTAAATTCAGTGCAAACCTGGGCTGAAGCTCCCTGTTCACGTTGCAGGTCTATGTACTTCTGCAGCATTTCTGCACACTTCAAGTTGACAGGATTTTGACTGTTTCAGTATATATGAGTAGTAAATTAAAGCAGGATGGTATGATACTCACGATTTTGCATACATATCCACCAGACGTCAAAGAACATTAGAATATTTCTCCCAATCTTTGATACGCTCATAATGTTGTGATGAACCCTGCAAATAATGAGCTACTGCCAGTGGCGGAGAAGTTTACTGAAGGTATACGCCAACCTGCCAGGCAAGTAACTGATCGGGATTCAGTTCAGTCGCTCGCTTGTAGGCCTAAATTTGGAGGGGTTCAATAGTGGGCCAAAGCGAAAGTGAAAGTCAAGATTACTTGCTCTCTTTCGCTAAATTCCCCCAATTCTAATGATGCAAGGCCAAGGAAAACATTTCTGGAGGGAGATTATCAGTGATTACTCGTTTGTGGCTCCTAGTAGAGCGGAAATGATTGAAATAGGTAATGGTGATAGCATGGACACTGCTCACTATGATTCAGCTCAGCCAATTCAGTCTGCAGAAATGGATCAGAAGTATAGATCTGGGATTGTTGCTGCCATTGTCGGGGTTGGCAGTGTACAGAGTAGTTTGTCGGAACATGAGGATAATCAAATATATATCGACAGGAATTTGAGTTTGAGTCAGAGGGCAACAACAAGGAAGATGCAGACAATGCATTTGAAGCGGGATGTTTTAGAGCAGGAGTGATTGAAACAGGTAACAGTCTGGATAACGACGACAAGGTCATTGGCCACTGCTCACTATGATCGAGGTCTGAAGCCGATGATTGAGTCTTCATGGATCGTTGTGTCATTCAAAACGTGATTCCTCTGCCCACCAGGCAACTGGGTTTGAGTAACAATACCCACTAGAGAATTTTCTGGCTCAGAACGAATCGAATTGGAAGGAAAGAAGACGGTGGTCATGTGATCATGTGAGTCGAACGACTGAGTCAGCGGATATAGCTCTTGAGTATCGTTATCTTCATGGGCAGGTGCTGTGTTTGTAGTCCAAACACACTTGTCTGCCTCCGGTGTCAAGCCTACATCGAGATTGGACAATTTCGATAATTCCACTACCTGTAACTGATCCTTTTGAACAGCCTTGATGAGTTCAACAATTGTATCCTTCTGTAATCCACTCTTCAGACATCCTGATACTAGATTCCACAGGGTTTTGCTGACACCTGCAGGCTTCCAGCACCAAACATTCTCATCGCATCCTACATCTTTGTGAACATGCACGAGTCTGACAGGAAGCTCGTCTCTGAGCTTTCCCGGGAGTGCACGAAGGATAGAGGGATCAGTAGAAGTGAAACGTCTTCCTTCTTTTTCACAAACGTACTCCGCACCAATAATGAAGAAAGGCCGCTCGACGTCATAGATTTTCAGAGGACCTTGTTTGATTCGACCGGGGAGGAGCACGATGGACATAAGATCCCCTCAAGCACAAGTGAATGAGGATCCCAATAGAAGAAACGATGGTCAGACAATACCCTTGCTGATGTTGAAGCTGTCAGTGAGAAGTACGCGGGGGAAGTGGGGAGCCAGAAAGTTTTCCAAGTAGAGTACAGCGCTGGTAAATGCTGATTGTGTTTCAACCTTGGAGCAAGTGAGTTGAGATGTGACCTGAAGGTTTCTTCAGCGCTTGGACCCGATGGTGTAGGAGAGGACAGCGCGGAAAGCGCGACGACAAGTGAAGACAGAAATATATCCGGTTCGTTCTGTGAAAATTCTCCCCAGTCATCATCTTTTACAGGGTGCAATATGAACCATTGGGGCCGGACGGTCGCTGAACCTGAAGGAAGTCCATCCTTGCGAGGCCGGCCCACAGGCCGCTTGGGAGGAATTATAGTTTCCTTCACCTTCTTCCCAGTACCTTTTGAGCGTTCTGGTCTTCGTTTCTGATTCTTGGCTTCAACTACTTCCGAAGTTATATTCATAGATTATATCGATTCAAGCACAAGGCTCTTCTTTATCCAGTGAATAACTGACTATATGCTCGATGAGCTCAATGTGAATTTGTTGGGTGCTCTAAACTAGCGAATGAAGCTTTACCTGGGTGCCACCCCGCGCGGACAAAACACGGCGTAGCCGACAAAACACGGTTTAGCCGAGCCAACAGTGTTCTTTAGAGACTGGACACTACTGGAACACAATGGTAATGGCTCAAAATTACACAATGGGAATTCGGCACCAGAACGGCGGACAACGTGACAAATGATTCTTTCCATATCCTACATATAGAGATCTTGCCGGGACTTGCCTCGGCCCAGCGGGAAGGATATCTCGTCATGTGACTTTTCTTTCCTTGAGTTGAAGTTCTTTGCCTCATTCATCTAGAAGCATTAAGGTCAACAAAATCTACTTTCTTCTGCATCAGTAATTCTGCTCTACAGTTTTAAGGTAAAAGCCTGAAAAGCGGCCAAACTTTATGCTCATTAATTCTGACCTGTGTCTTCAAGGCCCCAAACATGAACTCTTCTGTTGCAGTATCAGTTTCCACAGAAGAAACTGACCCTCCTCATTTCCATGCAGTGATAGACTCTGATGTGTTCATGTTCATCGGTTGAAAGCCGTCATCATTTCCTTTCCTTCCTTCCAAATTTGCAAAGCTAAATCCCAGTCCTCGTAAAACATTTCTGCTGAATTTCTTTTTACCAAATTGGGTCACTTCAACTTTGCCATTTTTGGGCTTTGCACCTAGTAGTAATCCGTTCAAGTGCAACTTCCTTTGATGCCTGGACTACAGTGCACAAGCTTTGCCAATTGTTGGTGATGCTAGCTGCAGTTACAGTTTGGACCCGCTGTTGCGAACAGACTGGGATTCTCTAGAGAAAAATATGAGGGCATTCCTAAGAGCCTGCATGAAAATCAATGGAGTCGGCATTCCAGAAGACCTTCGTCTCTGGTTGTTTCCTTGTCAATATGGATATCCCGGAACTTTTCGTACTTGGAATGAGGCTCACGCTGCCACCAATCAGTCTCGTCAAGCATTCATTCCTCTGATAGCTTCTGTATCATTTTTTCTCTGCCTGCTCTATCATCTGGAGAACAAAAGGGAGGAGCTTATTGCAACCGACACTATGCTGGGTCCATATGAACCGAATCCATTTTGGAGTGTTAAACAAAATGAAGAAGCTGCACTTCGCCACGTCTCAAAACCTTCCAAGTGGGACTGGCAAGAAAGGCTGAGGAACGAGACATCAATTAGTGCCGAATGGCTATCCTATTCTCACCAAATCATGGAGATCCCAATGGTTGGACTCTTCATGGATGCTCACAACTCAGGCTGTTTACCCTGGCTCCCCATCTTCCTTGAAAGTAAAATGCCTGTAGTGCTTTATTGGGGAACTACAAGCAATTGGAAAATACCCTTAACCCTGTCTCCTGAGTTAGTACCTGTCCCAAGTGTTACCTTGGTGAAATCCTAATTTCACAACAAACTGCTTACTCTATGGAATCAAATATTTCAGATCTTTCCAGCTTTACCAGTTCCAGGAAATTGTGTTTCCCCCGTATTGATGGTGGAACTCAACCACGGAAAAATGAAGGCATCCTTGAGTTCCTCAAAAGGCGAGATGATGCCAGAGCTAGGACTATTGCTTCGGAGACTGCTACAGAATGACAGTCACGTCTTCAACGTGAAGAAAACGCATCTAAGGATAGACCGCCGGGTCATAAAGGAGCACGGGTCTACTACTGGGACTTGGTCGAGGGCATTCGCATTCAGACCGCCGTTGGCAGACTTAATTACGAAGACATCTGGGAACGGCTGGCGTCAACGACGATATGACTCTGTTGCAGATGAATGGGATATCTGTACTGAGCTAGACCCTAATGATGAGCCGTGTTTCTCAGACATTGACGACAACGATGATGATGATTACTTTATCTCAGCACACTCTCTGATAGATAGCAACATTGATCATCACCAGGGCGCAGCATCTTCCACTGCCTATCTTACGCGCCTCGAATCTAACACTCGTCCCCGTGAACCTGTGATATTCAGCGAGGAAATAGAGAATGTTCTCAAACATTGCTTGGGGTTTACTTCCTGCACTTCTCATAACACCCATTCTGACCGTACGACGAAGCTTTCCGATAAGGTCTGGGGCCAAGCACTAGCACTAATCGGATTCGGACGCAAACCTAGACCTCCTCTTCGCAATGGACAGTCCGAATCGGAACTTTGTACCTTTCTGTTGGAACTGTTGAAAGCCCCCAACTTGAATCTTGCGCCCAAAAATTTTGACCTGGTGAGCGTTCGACCTCCAGTTCCTTTTGAGGTGGACGTTCTACCTTCCCGTGACCGCTTATATTTTTTGGTGCAAGCTCCAGAAGCCCATGACAATGAATTATTCCATCTTACATTCACCAGTGCTGGAATGGTTATGGAGATTGCTCACCGTGACTGGGGTCCTCGAACTATTGATATCATACGTAACTTGATCCACGGTGGGTTTACCTTCAACACTTTAGCAGCTTATCTTCCCCCTACTGGTTATATCCCACCACCTCAGCGCCAGTCTGATGTTTTAGGTCATTGTCCTTGTGGGTTCTCACCAGGGTTAAATGAGTATCTTTCATATGAACACAGACAAGATAGTTTCCTACATTTAGTGAAAGGTCGCGCAGCAATTTTAGCCGGTGGTTTAATTGCATGTTTTGCTCGCGAGGTTGTCGATCCGTACAATGTTTTAGATGGACCAACCAAACGTGCGCTGCACGGGCAACAGGCACTGTGTGTGTGGGACCCCAGACAGTCTGCCGCCTTTTGGGACGATGAATTGACTGAGGATGAGATCGACCTTATTTGTGGAACTTATGAAATTGCTACAGGTAAATTTGTGGAATTCTACTCAATTGCACTTCTTTTTCATGTTTCTGAATCTTACTGCCAGGCATTGTGGATGAGAATGGAGAGGCTCAATATGCCATCAGGTCATGGTGGCCTCGACCGATATCTTGGAAATCTTCTGGACTCAATGTTGGATACTGGTCTAGTGATGCAGAGAATTGGTTTCAATCTCACATGAAGGGCATTCTCGAGACTCCAGGATCAGTGAAACCTCTTAGTAATAACCAATGGAGATCAGTGTTGAAATTCAACACGGACTCTCCTAAACTCTCTCACAAGAATGATCTTCTGGCGGCCGAATATCTACGTTCATTCCTTCACTTTTAGGCCCCCCATAATCTATACATTGTATGAGATACAGCAAGGAACTGGGGACAAGGAAAGCTCTTGAAGTGAGATCCTAATCCAATGTCTCGGGTTTGACCTATTGTTATTGATATGCATGATACAGTACGAATTCATCCATTTTAGTTAAACACATTTGTTCTGTAAATGTTTCCATAGCCTTATCATACAGTGGTAGCCCCACATGATTAAGTAATTGACGTCAAGAATAGCTCACATATACATGCGATTGTAGGCCACTGCACCACCGTGCATGGCAAAAACTCGGCTCCTTCCTTGTGGGTTATTAAATATTAATGACATTGTTTGTTGAGAAAAGCAGAATAAAAGTAAATTTACTTGAACTATCTGTGGAGTAACAGGGAGTAACCGAATGAGACGAGAAAAAAGTACTCGTGACAGAGGGTGACAGTCCCGTGATATCCTGTGCCGGTCACATTTAAATGAATGTATTCCAACAGAATGTGACTGATTACCATATGTTGGAGAAACTCCTTCCAAGTAAGTGAAGTGAAATAGCATGACACGACCTACATAAGAACGAGTCTTCCATAAACTACAGCCTTGTAATATACCCAATGACCATAAACGGAAAGTTGCCTACGTTCCACTCAGTTGCTCCACTCCACTCAGTTGCTCCACTCCGCTCAGTTGCTCCACTCCGCTCAGTTGCTCCACTCCGCTCAGTTGCTCCACACCGCTGTGAGGCCCTGGCACAGAAGGCCTGCTCTGGTCTTACCCAGACTGGGCCTAAG
>MU823943.1:0-13310 GCA_027921425.1 Lentinula novae-zelandiae | reverse complement strand
CCCCTTGCTATTAAATAAATTTGATAGCAGTGAACTCGCATATTGTGTATTAGATTGGTTGGTTGGAGTGCCCATTTGATTCCTTCCTTTTTCTTCCACACAAAAACGAGGCAAGCTCGTTACCGCAAGTCATAATTCAGGCAAAGAAAGGTAACGCAAATTATTAACATGCAAAATTACACCTAAATTCTCAGTCGTGGCTTGGGCATGGCTCAGGCATTGTTTTCAACTCCGAAATCGTCGTTTTTCAGTGGAGTAGACATAAAAAAAATTTTGCCAGCCCAAACAGCGCCTGTTCCTGATTGGTTGTCTTATACCTGATTGCACCATAGGTCCTTCATCGAGTGTGGCACACCAAAGGTATCAAACTTGGGTTTTACAACAATGGTATTGCAGTGTGTCATCTGATGATTGTGGAGGGCCGTTTCCACATTCGCTTGTTCATCAGCATTGATCTAATATTGAGATGTTTGCCATCACTGTCAATGTCAGTGTAGATGCGATGGTATGCACGTGATTGAGTTTGTCAAAAGCATTTCGGTCAACAGAAATTTTGAGCTGTGAAGTAATTCAGAGACCACCAGCAATTAAGTTAGGATTATAAACTTTTGGGAAATGATACTACTGACCTCATAGAACTCGTTGTTCTTATTAAGTCTGAGCGTGTGACATAAATGCACTCATATGATATTTCGGAAGACACAAATAAGCTCACAGTTGATAAGTTTCTCTGTTAGCTGGCGAGGGCTGTACATTTATACCATCTTTGCCAAATATGAGTGATACTTGGTCTCCATTTTGGTGGCAAATTTTCCCCTTGAGTTCAACATTATAGTTGGATACAAATTAAACCCCATGCAAATGCTTGCCTTTTGTATATAACTATATCCCAAAAACAACTTCGGAGAAGAATTGATGGCATAAGCATCAACGTTGACAATGCCGAGCAGATAATGGCTAGTAATGGAAAGAAAAAAAAGAAACATCTTGAAGGGAAGACTCAAAATCATGGTGAATATGAAAGTGCAATGTGGTATGTTGCCCGCTTTAACACGGAGACCAGCTCCGATAATGAAAGTAAGCTGAGGTTGAAGGAATGAGGGGGATCAAGGGGGGTGCACCGGGCAATAATGGATGATGAAGATTGACTGTGGTTATATATGTCGTCTCTATATGCCTCTGAAACAAACGAAAATGACTATCAGAATCGAAATTTGTTCTGATGAATTTATCTACACAGTCAGGCGTGGAAACTATCAAATTATCATCTGAGAAAATATGATCTCTGATTGATGTCGAATATGGTAGGATTCTAAAAAGATCGAGTGGTGTTCTCCTTCCAAACTTTGGATTATGCACTACAGTGCATCCATTTTTGATATCCTTCCAAATGATCCAGTCTAATTTTTTACTGGATATATTCCAAATCCGGGCCTCCAACGTTGCTTGAGCACAATTTGTCACTGAAAATTTTTATACCATTGCATACCAAAAGGAATCATATTACTACCATAATATTTCAAGTATATACATGCACATTAATGGAGGAAATTTTGAAGGATATGTGTATGTAGACTACATATGTAGGAAGTTGTAAGTAATATTTTGAACATCATGTTGCTGTCATTGACATTGATGATGAAGTTGACTGAAGTTGAGGACTTGTGCGACAATGGATGTCAATGGGAAACTTGAAGGGGTTTGAAGAGCATATTGAAGGATTGAACTTGAGGAAGACATGAGTAATTTGTGGAGGGAAATAAGGGTACAGCGCAACACAGCAGGTGGGCAAGAGAAGAGAGACAACATGGGGGAGGAAAGAAGAGCGACGAAAAAGAAAGGAAAAAGACGTGATGAACTTAGATAAAATTTCTGATGGGGGCCGATTCTGTCTGATTGCCATATGGTGTGTGCGCAGCCACTATCTACAGTTTGGAACAAGAGCAAATCCAGGTAGATTTAGGAGCGAGAGCATCTCTCAGTCCATACACAGAGCAAATTCATATATATAGACACAAGAAAGATTGACTTTGAAAAGATATTATCTCATTGATTTGGATTAACAAGCATAAAACCGTTATGATATCAAACCATTCCTAAGCCGTTGCCATGTATTACCCCAATATTACTTGCAGTTCCAATGGCCTTGATTCTTGATGCACTGTTTCAGCCAGTCGATCAGCGCTCATGAATAGGTGCATAATTAGCGCTGATGCCTTATCTGGTATTTTTCGCCGCTGAATCTCTTCTTCAGCTTTGCCAACATTGGGTTCAATCGCGGATTGGATTACACACAAATTTCTTAAAATCACTAAATTTTCTGCAAGTCATCATCAATCCATTATCCACAGCAGAAACTTTGCTCCCAGAAGTGATATGAGCACCTGCAAAGAATTTGTACCATGAGGTACTTACATCTGGGGTATATGCCTCAGACGTTCAGTTATCTTTCCTAACTCTGTCTTGTATGTCCATTGAATTCAGACCCTGGTGAGCACCTCCTAATATCTTTTGCAAGGAGCGCATGGGTTGATATACATGTAGGTTGGGGCTGGTATGGAGTGGTATGGATTGGTGACAAAACCATAGGTGTACATACTATTTTTGTAACAGAAACAAGTGATACCATAGGAACAGGCAGGAACATAGCATGTATTGGTGCAATACTTGTCCATCGGCTCCGGGCTTTTATTAGTTTTTGTTTTTACATAAGGTTCAGCCAGGCACACCTGGCATGTACATATATCATACACCTTGTAACATAGATATAATTGATAATCAACTGGCAATACCAGTTTTTTAGGTTTTTTGATTTCACTGGCTATAGTAAGTGGTTGTAAAATCAAATTTTAGTGGCAACAACAGTGAGACTACAGTAACTAACACAGTGTAATGTGAAGGCGCACTCCGGTTGGGGCTAGCTATGCTAGCCCCAACATAATGGAGTGGGTCTGAACATTGCCACACAATCAGCACAGTTTGTCAGGGGTTAGGTGCCGCCGAAGGCGGCTTGCACGAAGTGCAGTTAGGGGTTAGGTGTGCCGCAGGCGCTTGCAGATATTTAAAGCCTCAAATGAAGCTTTAGAGTGCCTGCCGATGACTCCCCGGTTCAGGGGACCCCCTGAGCGTAGCGAGGGAAGGGAGGGGAGGGGAGTGCAGGCCTGATATTTAATGCACAGAGTAGGATAATTACCAATAATGAGGCAGGTTTCTTGTGTGGATATGGTACAAGTGGTTCCAGCATCAGTGTTGTTATTGTCCTTTCTACCTAGAGTTCTTGGGTTCAATTCCTGCTGGGGTTGTTCATTCTTTTTGACATTATTGATTGCCATTATCTCGTAATATTCTTCTAAATCGGGACACATCATGTAATACTGTTCCGAATATGGACATATCTTGTGTCCAATGACCCTGTCAGTGATTATTTACAATATAACCACTGACTATAGCCAGTGAAATCAAAAAACCTTAAAAACTGGCAGTGCCAGTGTATTATTTACAATATCTGTGTTTTGGGCTCTATCATACAAGATGGTCGTGAGGAGTGGTCGCACTAGGACCTGCTGGCCAGATCCTTTATTATTTGCCCTGCTCACAAAAAATTCTTCCAGGCTTCACAATCTACCAATCCCATCATCCCCTCACCAATTGCAAGTCCATAGAAACATGCATCTCTTCCTTCTACTGGGGCTCATCACTGCTGCTGCTCATGCTGCACCTTCCATTGTGAGTCCTTATTGATATCAGCTGGCCCAAATCATCTCAACAAACATTTGACATTATTTTCTCGATGTCTAGGCCCCGAACAGAGATTTGCTAATTGAAGCTCATCAATCCCACATGCATCCTCAGACACCCTTATACATGCGAAGTCAGGGGGCGGGTGATGAGATTGAGCATTCAAATAATGGCCAGCAACCAAACAGTGACTGCCCAAATAGAGCTCAGCGACCAAATGGTCCTCGCCACTTTATAGTAATGGTTGAATTTACTGGGGCCGCAGGGGATACCCAGAATGGTGAACTTTGGCCAGTACATAATCCACCAGTGCCCAACTGAGTTTATGCCCGAGTGGACGCAAGCCTCTTTCGAATATATGGTTATGGTGCACGTTTGATTGATTGTGACATTTGGTTTCCTGACCATGTGGCATACATGTTGCATGATGTTGAGGCGAACTTCACTTTTTGATACCAGTGGGATGGTGAACGTGATTGGGAAACTGTTGAACTTTTGAGAGGACAGTAGGATTAATGATTGATCACAAGCCGATAAAATGATTTGAGACTTGTTTTTACCTGTAAATCTTACTGTTACTCAATGGGACAGGATCAGTTAACTCACCTACTACCTATTCACAAGATTCTCTACCCAACATTTCGTGAATGAACGTCTCCGCGGTCTCTTGCCAGCCCGAGTTCCGAGTCGTAGCAGGTCGTAGCGCAGACCTGGCGCAGACGATTCAACATAGACATTGCTTACGTAATATTACATGCGATGCATTGGGCAATGCGCCGATCACGGCAGGCAATCCAATGTTTTGATGCGTTGGTCTTCAACTTGGTCACCGGTGGACCAGACGGATTTTATATATTTTCTTTTACGTCTCTTGCTTTTCGTTATGCAATATCATTTCCTTTAGAATTCGCTTCTCTCGAGGCCTTGTTCGTCTAGCAAGCATTAGACACGGTGAAGAAGAAGAAGAATTTGTTGGCTATAAGCCGGGCGCCATCTGGTCCTGTTGCTAGTAACACATCTCATCAATTCTATACTTCTACGCATCTACGTTATCAGGTGAGTCTTTTCTCGATTCTTTTCGGTTTGTACACACCTTCTTCTGCAGGTCATGATTGGTTCCTTCAGGTCTCTTCTTCTTCTGCTTGCCATTCTGGTGTCGCTAGTCGACTCTCAGTTTAATTCAGTGCGAAACTTTTGGCCCGCATCTTATCCACTCGCTGTCCGAGCCCCATATTTAAACACCTGGATCAACACTGCTAATGGGAGTGACTCCTTGAACTTCTGGCCTTTGCACTGGGATGGGAGTAATGTGCGTTACAATTATCTTCTCTTTGAAAGGTTTTCTCAGAGGTACTTTACAGATCATGGGCTGGTCGGGCTTTGCACGAATCGATGGCGTAACTTGGCAATGGATGGGACAGTCACCAATAGGCAACAGCACAGCCCTACTAACTTCAGAAATTACACCAACCTCCACCAGATTCTCCGTCCTCGCAGGTTCTGTGTTGTTCAACTTGACTTTCCTTAGTCCAATTGAGGTGTGCTATAGCGACCTCTCAATCATTATTTCGCACTGAGTTTCATTTGCTTACAGCCTTCAGACTGGGTCAAACAGTCCCTACCATTTATTTATCTTTCTCTCGAAGCTGAATCTATCGATGGCCAAGCGCATGATGTACAAGTTTATAGCGACATTAGCGCAGGTGTGTCCCGATATCCCGGCTTGATTATCTCTAGTTTTTCAATGATCATATGTAGAGTGGATATCCGGCAACCGGGGTCTGGTCGCGACTTGGCAGACAACACAGACCGATTCATCTGTATATCATCGAGCCCAGTTGCAATCGCCGGAATATATGACTGAAATCAATAACATTGCTGAAGACAGTACAGTGTACTACTCAATGCAAACAGTGAGTTAAGCTCTCTGCATCCTTCTGTTGTTGACGTGCAGAATTTCTCCAGGGAGCTGAAGTGACATACCAAACTGGTCAAGATAGTGTGGTCCGCGGTCAATTCCAAAGTAAAGGTTCTTTAACAAACCAACAAGACACCAACTTTCGCGCAATCGAGGAGTGAGCGAGCTATCTCTCATAGAAGTGATTAAGCCCTTTCAGATTAATCCCTCAATCACTAGTGATTTCGTCGTGCTAGGCATATCAGTGAACCTTGGCACCAACACGAACTTTCTGACTCCCGTTGTGTGGGGCCTTGGCCTTGTTCGTGATCCTGTCATCGAATATGCCGTCTCTGCCGGTAGCACTACAACTCAAAATCGGAGTTCATACTTCTGGACAGAGTTTGACACCATTTCGGATGCTGTGAGTTCTATCTTTACTAACATATAGTTCCTAACACGATCATCATTTGTTCAGATCGACAGTTTCCTAGCAGATTATTCGAATGCGACTGACAGAGCTAACAAACTCGACCAACAAATCATGAATGCTGCGCAAAGTGTTTCGTCTGAGTATGCGGACCTTGTTGCCTTTGGGGCCAGGCAGGCAATGGCGAGTTCAGATATCACAGTGGCTAAGAACTCCGATGGGACATATAACACCTCGGATGTGAAGGCGTTTCAGAGGGATACAGGGATTGGACAGTAAGTGGCAGCTTGTTCTTTGCATAGCTCTGATCAACATTGAGGACTGATTATAGACGGGTCAATGCGGTAGAAACGCTATTCGCAACGATGCCGATTCATCTATATCTCAATGCTTCGCTACTGGGGATTCATTTAGATTCGTTACTTCAGTATCAGTCCTCTGGTTATGCAAACGCATATGCTGCACCCGATCTCGGTAGGGCTACTCGTTCTCTCTTGACTTGAGACAGCCAGTTAAACAATCTTCGACACAGGGAATGCTTTTCCGATAGCAAGTGGCGATGCCTTGGACACTCATAGCAGAGGGATTGAAGGTTACCTTTTTTTTGGTTCTCGAACGTCCCGAGAAGTTTCGCTGATTAAGCCATCCAGACACGGGAAACATGCTTATCATGACCTTGGCTCATGCACGAACCACAGGAGACGGTTCTTTGATCAAGAAATATGTAAGTGAGAAGGACTTCTTGTGCATGAGTCGTTTTGTAATTCCCGACCACTACAGTATAACCTTCTGAGTACATGGGCGGATTACCTTGTTTCAAACGCGCTATATCCCAACGGACAGTAAGTGTGAATTTTTCTCGTCTGATCAGGACAGTTGCAATTTTGGATAGAACCTCTGCCGATGGGATAACGGAATCCAACAACACGAATCTAGCTATAAAGGGCATTATTGGTATCGCCGCAATGGCAGAAATCAGTCAGGCCATGGGCAACACCACGGCTGCACAGCAGTATCAGGTGATTACAACCGTCACCTTCTTTTCTGATAATTTTTAAATATCGAATCCTTTCATTGCACAGGCGAATGCAACGACCTATGTCAAGCTATGGGAAAGTCTAGCTTCAAGCTCCGGACATCTTCTGCCAACCTACGAGGACGCCTCTTCATCCGACTTTGCGCTGATGTACAATATGTATGCCGATACCTTGCTCGAAACAAATCTGATAGACCAGAGTGTATGTATACCTCTCTCATCCGCCGCGGTAGATCAAAAGCTGACTTGAGCCGTTTAACCGTTAGATCTACTCCTCTCAAGCTTCATATTATAGCAACCTCACGCAAATAGGTATGCCCCAGAATAGCGAACTCAATTGAGTTGTAAACTGATGATTGGCGTAGCGGGCAAGTTTGGTCTCACTTACGATAACACCGATTCCAATAAGCAAGCAAACTCTGCGTGGACTTTGTTCACTGCCGGATCGATTGCTTCTGTCAGTTCTGTGACGCAGAATCAGCTCATTGAAATGGTTCATACACGAGCAGGCTTCAATCAGACGACAGGAGACTTCCCGCTAATATACGACGATCAAACAGGGAACTCTTCGACGACTAATGGACTCGCGAGGTAAGACGTTCGGCTCCCATTGGATTAGTATTCATTTACTGAAGTTGAATCTTCTAGTCCTGGTCAAGGCGCCATGTTCGCTCTTCTTGCTCTAACGTAAGTCTTTGCCGGATTCTGATTGCTCGTGTTCTGAACATTTTTCAAACCAGTGTCGCAAACTCTTCAATCACAATTCCCCCTTCTTCGAGCCCGTCGCAAAGCATCAGCGCAGGCGCAATTGCAGGTGCTGTTGTAGGGAGTGTCATTGGCGTAGGCTCACTGATTGGCGTGGGCTTGGTCATTTGGTTACGCCGAAGACGGCGGTTGCAACTTCCCAACGATGAGCAAATATCTTTTGACAGACCCCCACCGAGAATGCCTACGAATGCAAATGCTTACCATGATTCAATAGAAGCACCAACACAGCCCTTTGATTCTCAGACGCTCTACGTTTATGGGGATCACAAGCAACCGACAAGTACTACAATTGATACATCCCGAATACAAAATACACCTGGAGAGGGTAGCGAATCTGGGTATACCGTGTCATCGCCCACGAATCAGAGTATGCTGAGTCGAAGTACGCTCATGAGATCGGAAACGACTCAGTTGAGGAATGATGTGGAAAATCTAAGGAGGGAGATGGCTGCACTGCGGGCTGCTCAGCCTTATGATGATGATGCACCCCCTCCTCAGTATACCTAGCACTTCAATGGATCGTTTTTCTGTATAAATATCCACTCTACATGATTGGGCCTGAGAGCTTGAGCTCTAAAGTGTATGTCAAATAATGTATGCTGACGCATCAACGTTCAAGCTAAACCAGCGCGCTATAATCCGTGTACATTGTCTCAAGCGCGTCTATTTCTATTATCTCCTTACCGGCTCCTCACTATCCCGTCTCTCTCATGGAGTGGCAAGAGCCTTTCAAAAAGGCAGTGGCGTACTTTAAACGATCCAAGTATGGAGAATGTCTTCGCCTGCTGAATTACGTGTGTTTTATATGTCGTATACGGAAGAAATACCCTTTGAAAGATGTTGCAGGCTCTCGAGAACGGCGGACGTGACCAGTATGCGATTTACGATTCGAGAGCAGCCGTACATGAAAAGACTTTGCGCCTTCGTGAAGCTTTACTCGATGTTAAAGAGGCCATCCGTTTAGCTCCCGATCGTTGGCAATGCTATTCTCGTGCAGCGCGTTTGTTCCTCCTAATACGCAAATTCGAAGAAGCGTCCAAGATGGTTGATATTGCGCTACAGAAAATTAATCCGTCCGACGATAAGAACCGCGCCACGCTCGTTACCCTTCAGTCTCAGGTCATTGAATCTCGAAAACGTCTTAGCTGTCACGTCGGCATGCTTCCCGTCGAACTCCTATCCTCCATCTTTCAGTATTTGGTCGAAGAAGAGCCAGTTCTCGTTATCAAGATATCGCGGGTCTGTCGGCATTGGAGAACGGTGGCATTAGGAGATACTGCTCTCTGGTCGACTCTCGTCCTTTCGAAGAAAGATCCTAATCGGAAGAGCAAATGTTGGATTCAGCGCTCGAGAGGGAGAATTCGGGAACTGTGCCTCCGTAGGACACTCTCCGATAAAGTTGATTGGTCTTTGGAAAAGCTGGGTGGAATCCAGTGGGATTATATTCGAACATGCCAGTTGGAGGACATCGATATCCTCAAACAGCTGGAGAAGGCCGGCGCCTTGCATGTCATTTCTCAGCTTGAAACGTTGGTAATCCGGGACAAGCTGATGGATTCCAGAGAAGAATTTGTTTCCTATTTGAGTGACAATCTCAGACACTTGACCATTGATGGTGCCCTGCATGTATGGTTGAGTGATCTACAAGTGCATTCCCTTGTATCTCTTGAAACTATCCGACTCGGAGAGCGTTTCATTGGAGATCTCTTCCAGCTTCTGACCAAAAACATGAGCTTGCAGTCGCTCGTGGTCAACTCTCCTTTCAGTGCGTTCAGCGAGTACCCTGAAGCAACCATCACTCTAGCGCATCTCACTGTCCTAGACTACTGTAGTGGGTCAACTCAGCTTTTCAAATTCCTGCGGCTTCCCTCCCTCCAAGTCATTTCAATTCAAAGTTGCGTTCAAACCAAAAATGTTATACAGTGTCTTTTGGACAGTGGAACTTCACAGCTCAAATCGATTACCTTCGACTCCTGCGCACATTTGCCAACCTCTGAGCTGATTCGGATTCTGTCCTCCAACCCATTCGTCGCTTCACTCACCCTGAAGAAGTTCGGTGGCGGTACAATAACACCCATCTTGGACATGCTAGGGTCATCTGAACAGTTATGTCCCGCACTCACTCATCTAGACCTTTCGTCTTGCTCAGAAGTCTCGTCTCACCTACTAATCCGGATCGTGATTTCCAGGATACCAGCAGTTGTTGAATCTCTGTTAAGCCAAAACAAGGAGACATCGGGAAGGCCCCGCGTTGAGAAGATACACTCCTTGATTGTAGATGGATGCACAGGGATTGACAGTGACACTATCCCCTGGTTCCGTGAAAGGGTCCCGCATTTCAGTTACGTGACAAGACAGTGGAATGGGGGACGATAAGAAAGAATTTTCATTTAGGGACAAGTCGCGATATGTATTCCTATAATTTAACCCCCATGTTGTCAAATAATCTTCTGTATTCATTGCAATAGTACTTGTACAAAAACAAATCCTTCAACTAGTTATTTCTTTCAAGATTAGCATGAGTAATGTCGAAAGTGCCCACTTGGGCGAACTCATTGACTATTGATACATATGGGTCGCTTTTGACCGTGTCTAGGTGATACTTCCGAGACTGTCAGCTTAAAAGATAACGTACTTTCACTTATGGAACGTACTGTAGTAGACGGCCAGCCAACGATGATGAGAATCAGGTCATGATTTTCTTCTCCCGTTGCAAACGCTGCCGGATGACCATTACTGTCCCAAACATCGCGCACCTTCAATCCCAACTTGCTTACACTCTCGAAAGAGGCGTCCTTCTTGGGTGTAATCAACGCAAACTCCGTGGTCTTTGACTCTAGCGCCGGTATCGCCGTGCCCTTGACCAGATGAAAGTGGTAACGAACAAGGTTGTCGCCTGCGGCACTCATGGCGTCTTTCACGGGTCTGAACTGTTTTGCAATGTCGTTATCTTGTTGAACGAGGGAAATCTCTCCGAACTTCTTGTGAAGTGCGATTGATTCCCAAACTAGAATCCTGGTGACAGAAAAGGCTCAGCACTTCGACAGCTGGTGCCTCAGACACATACTGGAGATGAAATATAGGTTTTTGGCGCCTTCTTCAGTAACTTGTAAACCTTGGAAAGAGCTGTGGAAAGTCCCTTCTCAGCACTGAAGCCCGTATCGTACGTGAGGATCTACCTGATATGTCCATCAGCTTTTCCCAGCAATCCAAAAGCCTCTTTGAATTGAGCAAGGTCATGGCTAGCAGTAACAGGAAACGCCACGTAGTGGATAATTGGTGCCATCTCAAGTTCGTGTGGTGCGATAGTGGCAGAGAGGGCTGAGAATCATCACAGCAAATCCACAGCTTTTATCAAAAACAAACATGCTGACTGTCATTACTATCAGTGGAATCATATTGAAGGCTGAGCACGACCGTGTAAAGTTTTAGGCACGAAAGAGTACTACATAGGTATTAATTCAATACTTGTACCTTGTGAACACTTCAGATCGGGCTTAGCTCGGGCGCATGATAGCAGCTTCTATTGGCCTAGCCAGCTTACAAAAGTAGGTTAAAGGCGAAAGTTCTCAGCTATCTAACTCACACGAAGGTCTAGGCAGCGGATGCAATTGTGGTACAATCAGATTAGCGCGCGCTAATTTCCCGCATTTGGTCACCTCCGTGTCCCGGAGGACATTCACACTAGAAGAAACAGCTCTACCTTAAAGGTAGAGGTAGAGGTAGAGGTAGAGCCCGAAGTAGAGGTGGTTTGAATCTACTTTGTTAAAGTAGAGCTTTGAGAAAGGTAGTTCTCTAATTAGCTCTACTTACTCAAAAGGTCGACCTTGGATCCGGCCGGGATCCCCTTGATTTGATTAGTGATCATTGTTGACGACAGTGGCCACCGACCGTCATCAATGCTTCCATTGTACTCCGATTACAGTAGCAATGAAAGATTTATAGATGCTCTGGAAATTTCCCGCTTGCTTTTGACCATCATGGCTTCAATAGCCCAGATCTTCTCTGTTCTTTCTGCATCTGCTGAATGTACTGCGCTGTCTCTCAGTGATCTTGACCGCTTCATCCGCTTCACCCGTCGCCTGAAGCCTGAGATTGCACGGAATGCAGCACAGTTCTGCTCCTCCTCCATTCCTGTCTCCTCATGTTGCCTCATTTCTTTCGAATGCATTAGATATCCATGGAGCCGTTGTACTCAAATTGTGGGCTTTCCTTTGTCAATACATCTGGGAGCTCGGAGAACCATCCATCGAGACCACTGAATGCTTGTTGTTTGATGAGCATAGTTCGAGGACTACAAAAAATCATCAACGGCTAGGTAAGATCCTTTTCTTTGTATCATCATCACTTCACTAATATTTTTGAAGCCTACTACATGTTCTATCCTCCATTCACAAAGTGTCCAGACTGCAAGAAGATACTCACTCATATATCTCGAATCCCTGTAACTTTTCTCACAAAAGATGGGCCCTTCTCTGCTTATTTGACTTCTCTGCGCTGCAGAACAGGTACATCTCCGAATTGTTGTATTTCTGTAACCAGGATTTCACCATATTGTACCAGAATCATGCGAAACTCGCTACTATCCAAATTATAGTGTCAAAATCAAGGCCAAAGTCCATCGCTACTATGATGAGGCAGTTCTGAGCATTCTTCATCTGGAAGAACACTCATTCATTCAATCTAGTCTGTCCGAACTCTTCACAGCTTGCACCTTATTTGCCTGGGTGTCATCGCAAAATTGTGCCTTGATATACAACCACGCACTGTCTCCTTATGGCCAGAAGCATGTAAATGAAAGCAAGTTCATGCTCATGCCCACCCAGGTTTGGAGAGCTTTTGTATTAGTCTCACTACTTAAGGATTGGAGGGAGCGGGGCTGTATATTATCTGTTCATGATGATGGTGAGTTGAATGCACAGTTGAAGGAGCTGATGTGTGAGCGCAATGATCGTATGATTGCGGAGGGTCAGTCGGAGTGTCTGCATGCTTGCGAAACCTGTGAAAAGCTAGTGCCGACTGAAAATTCTTGTTCGCATATGGGGTTACATGCATTTTTTTGTCCGTATACTTGATTTTGTACTAAGATATTGCAGGATCACTTCGTGCAGTTGTAACAGATGGTGTAACTTTGGGGCATCCTTGCTGCAAAGTCCATAATTGCACTGAACCTCTGCAGAACAACCGTCATCACTGGTGTAAAACACATATGGAGCAACAGCATGTCTGCATCATCACAGATTGCAATCGCCCTACCCGTTCTGGTCATCAAACATGTAATGATACAGCACATCACAAGTATGAAGAGTATCGAAACTTGAAAGGGAAAGGTTTTTTTCTTCTTCACAAACGGCTACAACGTGTCGGAGTTCAACAACCATCGACTTCTTTGGGCCTTGATTCTGTTGCGGAGGAAAATCTTGCAGAACTTTTGGATATAG
>MU823942.1:0-13365 GCA_027921425.1 Lentinula novae-zelandiae | reverse complement strand
CTCCGCCTCCCTGCTCCACTTAGTCACTCCGCCGTTGCCGCTTTGTGACAGAAAGCTCCCTGTAATCATATTCATAGTTTTGGTGAACGCTGGAGTTCCAACTGCAACAAATTTCAGGAATCAACGACGGTCCTAGCTGAACCGAAATGGAACTTAATCTTTGCCGCTGCTGAAGTACATCTGCTCAGGGTCCCGAATGCCGGAGCCGGACCTGGTCTGAAGGAACTGCGGAGGGATGCACAACGAGCGGTAGCTGGAATGTCTGTCAGGTCAACAGGAAATTCGGCTAAGATTGAAGAAGAACCAGATGCAATCATCCTCTCAGACTGAAGCTTATCACGGTCCGTACTAGTACTCTGGGTTCATTATCTCTCTGTCACTGCTAACTTGAACTGCCCTTCAGAAATTCTCATCGCAATTCATTCTAATGGAGCATACTGGTCATTGTTTATCTTCAGTTATATCTACTAGTACTCATACTTTCCCTGTATATATGGATAAATATCGCTATAATACCTCGATTTAACTTGTATGAATATCATATGAGCATTTCTAGAACCGTATAAGAATGTTATGAGCTCTATATAACTGGGGTATGACTGTGTATGAGAGATGGTATGAGAGATGGTATGAGGAGGTATGAGGAGATGATTAGAAGGAAGTATGAGTGATGTATGATACGGTATGATTTGGGTATATTCAATACGTACCCTCCTGGGCTGTCATACAAGCCTGTCAGTGTATGATTATGTATAATCAGTATGATATTATACGGATTATATGGAAAGGAACTTGCTGATGAGATTGCTTTGGGTATAACACCATCAAATCGAGAGAGAACGGTAGGATTGCAATTCTCTTGAACAGAACTCGTGACATCTTCATCTCAATCAAGAACAGAAAACTCATGGATCCTCGAGAATCAAGCTTACTTGGATTACCAGTGCGTTGACTCTGTGTAGGTTGTGCTCTGCGAAGACAAATTTCCTGCCGTCCCCCAACCGCACTGAATGCCCCGGCATGAATCTTTGTGTTCGTCAATACAAATTCCCCTGCCCCAAAAAGCACATTAGGATGAGAATTATTGGGACCCTGAACAGAAGGTCCAGTGTAAGCGTCTCTACGTCGATTGACAATAAGGATCCCGTTGCCTGTTGAGGAGACATAGGTGAAGTTACAGCCATTATATTTTATCAAATGAAGTCCTCACCTTCTGATACATCCTCATCTTCTACTTCCAGACTCGCTGCCCGTCCTTCGATATCCAGAATAGCTTCAGAATTGTTGTCGTGATCCATACTTTGCAAATAATAGAAAGGTACTAGGAGATAAGCTGGGATATTAACGGGTCCAGGAGAATCAGACCGTTCAAATAGACCTAAGCACCATACATATGTTCAGCGCCTTCATCAGCATCAACTTGATCATTCAGCGATAACGCGTGAAGTCATCGAATACCACCCATGGTACTCAGTGCCACTAGAAGAGTACCATGAATAGAAAGTAAGGGGGACTAAGTTATTTATCGAGGCCAGCACCGGAGCAGCTTTGTGAATAGGTCATATTCGAGTGTCCCATACATAATCCACAGCCTGATGTACTTACTACACTCGGTTGAATGAACAGCAATTTCAACAGCATTACATTGAATGTAGTGGGATTCAACAGCATAAGAATCAAATAGAAAGAGACTCAGAAATTATACTCTGCCACTGACAGCAGCATCTGCTTTCTGATAGATGAAACTCGCGATCTCTCCTCTCATGCATTGCCCATAATAGTAGTCTAAGTAGCTGTTCTGTGTACTGGGGGTATATTACCAGCGGCGTCTAGCACTATAGTTTTCTGGTGAGCATGACGAGCGATGATCTCTCCTGCGTTCTCTGTAATCCATGTAAGTATCCTGTGGGAAAGGATGCTGCTCCTCCAGGATCACTATTCGGTCACCAGCAACGACGCTGAATGACCCCGCCCTAAAGTTGCCACCTTGGGAGCGAAAGTCTTGAGCACCCATCAAAACATTGGGTGCCGGTCCAAATTGGTGTCCAGCAATAGCAATATGGCTCCCAGGAGTGTGGAATGGGGTGCCTCTATCAGTGCGACTATTGGCAGGCGGTATTTGGGATTGATCGCGGAGGACGTGTGCTGTGCTCACTGCATAGAGTTGTCAGGTAAAACTAGTAACCAGATCAGTGGATAAGAAGAACTCGCAGCCCTCTCACTGTGTCCGGAGACAGCACTGAAGGAGCCTTCGCCAAATATTACACCAGGAGGGTGTGCAAGTAAATCTCTGCTATCTCGACAACCAAAATCAGACAAGACGCTGGGAGCTGGATGTGATACTCCATGAGTGAGATGAGTCTGGTCAGCTGCCAGTGAGGGAGTTTAATGATCTAGAGGGATGGACGGTCAATGAAGAGAATAAGGACTGTAATTCAAGATGAATCACAGTGGAAGGGCGAATGGACATATGGGCTTGCGGAGGAAGAGGACTTTCAAATAATTTGGGCTCCGGCGACGACGCTGAATGCTCCGGGATGAATTGTACCGTCGATATGGAAATCATGAGATCTGTAGAGGATGCAATAGGACTACACGCACGGCTTGCCATTAATCGGCAATAGAATATATAAACTTACAAATGTACATACGTTCGGGTAATTCAACAATAAGCACTCAGCTTCTGTCTACGATATACGAGTCATTGACGCGAGGACAAAAGGACGACTCGCATTACATCTGGAGCCCACCGCAAGCTAAGAAAGATAGCTAAGATTTCGTTGGAACATCCAAACTTGACAGCATCGGGAAAACCACTAAGATTTCTGCCAGCACAAAAGGGCATATTGTCAATGGCGCATAGACACTCCCTAGACACAGAGCGGCTACAGCACCTAGCCCCCGAGGAAACATTGCACCGTAAAGACAACAGAACGGACATAGACGTTAGACAACCCAGTGCAGACATAACGAAAGAGATACATACCAGCGAGTGGACCACTCTCGGAACGACTCCCTCAACAGTATCATCACTGTCTCCATTAACTCCTTCTCCACCATCTTCACCATGAATTCCATCCATTACAATGTCAACTACACCCACGCGTGCGGCTATAAAAGGTCCATCGTATATGCCAGCCCCAGGTTCAACGCGAGCACCGACTAAGTTCAAAGGGAAAAATGCAGAACTACGAGAATTTCTTGAGGAATTTGACGGTCATGCAAAAGCACAAGAACTCACCGACGAGGAACGGGTCCATGCTGTTTTGAAGTATGTCGACGGACAGACAAAGTGCTATTAGAAAACACTCAACAGCTACGGGGAAAAAGATTGGAATAAGATGAAGACAGAATTGTTCAATGCTTACCCGGGTTCCAAGAAAAGACACCATTACACAGTGAAAGGCTTGATGAAACTTGCTGAGAAGAATGCAAAAAACCGAATCAATGAAGAAGGCGATCTTATCGAGTACTACCGACAGTTCCGAGTGATGTCGAGACCATTGAGGGACGATAAGAAGGTTTCGGTGGATGAGTCAAACCGCTACTTTTGGTATGGTCTTCACAAACACAATTGTAAGGAGATTCTTGGTCGCATTGAGCTAAAGGATTCGAAATTCGACAGGACCACAGTTCCGGACATGGAACTAGCCTTCAAGATGGGTCGTGAAGTCTTTAGCGACGACGTATTGGGCATGGAGTCTGATGACCCCATTGCTGAAATGTTCACAAAGCCAAAGAAGAAGAAGAAAGGCAAGGTCGTTGTTATTGAGTCCACGAGCGAAAGTGAAGATGTCGAAGATAGTGATTCAAGTGAGAGTGAAGAGTTGGAGGAAGAGAAGCCAAAGAGAAAGAAGATGGTGAAGCAAGTAGTGAGGACAAAGATTGTTGAGAAGCCGCAGATGGATAGTGTCGAAGATCTGGCCAAACAACTCCGTGCATTGAATGTTCAGGATGTCAATTACGCAGGAGTTTATGCTAGACTAGCAACAATTTCGCCAGTGGTTGCAGGTGCTATCGCAGCACTTCCACCAATTCCGCAGATAGTGACAACAGCGGCGATTCCTGCAGTCCAGATGGCACCATATCCAAACCGCCCATTAACCCCAGCGATGTATCCCAACTTGATTGAAATACAAAGGAACAACTATAGGAGAGGTAATGGGATGCAGAGGCAAGCTCCAGGACCTCTCCCAGCAGATATTCTTTGCTTCTTCTGCAAAGAAAACCACCTGATCCGTGACTGTACCCATCTTCCTGAATATTTACGAACAAGCCAAGTATCTCAAATCGGACATTGGTTCTGCTGGCCTGATAACCATCCCCAAGCTTGTCGGCGGATTCTGTCTGGCCCCACGACAGGTATAAAAGGTGTCGTTGACAGGGAGAGTTCAAACTTGCCGGGTTTTTAGACTGCCAAGCCATTACAGGAGCAGTAACGGTGGAGGCAAATGAAGATACATCCGCAAGTTTGTCGAAGGTGGAAGGAAGAATGGAGGAGATCATAGACGTGGATGCAATAGAGGAAGACGGTGATACATGGATGGAACCCCTGGAGCTGGAAAGGGTCGAGGAGAATGTAGGGATGGCAGTAACGCGTTCGGCTGGCAAGCGAAAACAGCGCAAAGAGGATATGGAGGACCAACCTAAAGCTAAAGAAACTCGTAAGCAACCCAGGACCACTCACCATATCCGGAAGTAAGCCTGCATTCACCTATGAGTCCAAAGCAGAGGATCCAAACGCTGCTACGAAGATGTTCCAAAGGACATTGGATGTCGTAGTTCCAGATGTGACCGTCCGTGATCTCGTATCACTTAGTAGCGACTTGCGAAAACAATGGATAGACCATACGAAAGTCCAACGTATCCCCACTACCACGGATGAACCAACAGTCCAAGCAACAATCTGTACCAAGGAGTCCCTGAACCTGGAATACTCAACGCCGGTACGGATGATTGAAGTCATGTTGTTTGGAAGGCAGAAAGAGACAGCACTCATTGACAACGGGGCGGAAATCGTCATCATTAGAGCCGATGTTTGCAAAGAGATGGGCCTCCAAATAAATCCCGAGAAGATGGTTACAATGGAAACTGCGAATGGGAGCCATGAACAGATGGAAGGGTGCACGGAATACTTGGAAATTGTCGTGGATGGACTGGTGACATGGGCTCATGCTTTTGTCGTCACAAGCAGTCCATTTCGAGTTTTGTTAGGGCGACCTTGGCAGAGACATGTACGATTGTCGAAGATGGAGATGGACGAAAATGTCCTAGTCACAGTACATGACCCAATGGGAAGGCAGAGGTCGAGGACAGTCAAAACAATACCAAAGAATATTGAGATGCCGCCAGACAACTCAATAACACCAGAGGAAGTGGTTCGGATGTGGGAAAGAGTTCAACTCAATATGTTGACTGTCGGGGAAATCCAGCATCCGAGCAATCCAACATCATTGGCAGCCTGCATCTTTCATTCCAACTACTCACACAATCCAATCCACCACATTCTTGCATATAAGCGTGTTGTGCAGAAGGTTCAACCCATCCCGACTGTCATGCCTGACTATGCTAAGGTAATCCGAAGATTCCCAGAGGACCCTCTTCTTACCCTTCCAAGCCTCTCACGAAATCCACCACAGTTTCTCCCTGGAGTATGTCTAACGGAGGAACGACTGAAAGGACTCGGCATATTGAAAAACGGATTTCTATGGCCTGAGGAACGCCTACTGATGGCAGATGTTTTGAAGAAGAATGAGATGAGGATAGCCTGGGACAAGACAGAGAAGGGTCGATTCCGCAAAGACTATTTTCCTCCCTTGAAGATTCCAATGATAGCACATACACCATGGGCCGATAGAACACTGCTAATCCCACCAGGAATTTGAAACAAGGTCATTCAACTTGTTCAGGAGAAGGTCGCATCAGGACTTTATGAACCCTTGAATAGTTCATATCGTTCCCAATGGTTCGTAGTTGTGAAGTCAGATGGAGGTCTACGCATTGTTCATAACTTAAAGAAACTCAACGCAATCACCGTCCGCGACTCAGGCCAACCACCTATCATCCATCTCTTCATTGAGCAGTGTGGCGGGTGAGGGATATACTCTGGAATCGACGTAATCGCAGGATTCAATCATGGGACACTTCACGAAGACTCTCGAGACCCCACAACATTCGATACTCCTATCGGAACATTTCGCCTAGCATGTATACCTCAGGGATGGACAGGCTCTGTCCCAGTCTTCCATGGTCACGTCGCGTTTCTGCTACAGGATGAGACCGAAGTCTCTCCAAATTTTATAGACGACTTACCAGTTTTGGGACCCAAAACTTGATATGAAACGCAAGGAGGAGATTACGAAGTATTGGTGGAAAACTCAGGTATCCGTCGCTTTGTTTGGGAACATGCCCTGGATCTCAATCGCATTCTCCACCGACTCAAACATGCTGGAGTCACGGTCTCAGCAAAGAAACTCAAAGTAGCAGTTCCAGAGCTTAAAATCGTAGGAACAGTGTGCATGTATGAAGGTCGACTCCCAGACAACAGCAAAGTTGTGAAGATTCAGTCTTGGCCAGCTTGCAAGTCCATCACTAAAGTCTAAGGATTCTTGGGAATGGCAGGAGTACTTTGCGTTTGGATAAAGGACTTTGCACGAATCACTCGTCCACTGGTCGACCTCACGAAAAAGGATGTTACATTCATATGGCTACCAGAGCATCAGCAAGCTATGGCAAACACTAAGGATGCTGTGTCAAAATGTGAAGCATTAGTCACTATCGACTACCTTTCCCTCCTTCCTGTCATCATGGCTGTCGACTCCTCTTACATTGCATGTGGTATCATCCTCTCACAAGACAACAAAGACGGTCGTCGCCACCCATCTCGTTTTTGGTCTATCGCTTGGAACAAACGCAAAGCTTGTTACTCCCAGGCCAAGATTGAGCTTTATGGCCTCTTTTGAGCCTTTCACGCAATGAAAATCTATATTATTGGAGTTCAAAAGCTTATTGTCGAGATGGATGCTTCGTGTGTGAAGGGCATGATCAACAACCCAGACATGCATCCTAATGCTGCCATGAACTGCTGGATTGCCGCTATTCAACTATTTGACTTCGACCTCAAACACGTACCAGGAAAAAATTTTGTAGGACCTGACGGAGTATTGAGGAGATGACAAACAGTAGATGAACAAGATGAACAAGAAGGCAGAGCAGACGAATGGGTAGATGAGATTTTGAGTGCAGGAATATGGATAGCTGGAGCATGGGACAAGGAGGATTGACTCGGAGGAATTGTGGAATATAGAGACACCGGAACATCCTCAGCCTTCTGTTTAATGGCATCAGTGGAAGCATTGGACAATGTGAAAATCCCTCATAGCCAAGTAGCGGAACGACGCGACAACGAGCTCCATACAATACAAGATTACTTCACAACCTTCACAACGCCATCTTCACTTTCTACACTACAGCTCAAACAGTTCATCCAACGAGCCTCCAGATATTTCGTTAAAGGAAACCATCTATGGCGACGAGAACACTCGGGACGACATCAACTCGTCATCCTTTCCCCTTCTGACCAACTCTCACTCCTACGGCAATCTCATGACAAATTAGGACACAAAGGATTTTATTCTACACGACGTACACTAGCGGATCGTTTCTGGTGGTCGAGCCTCAATGAAGATTTGCATTGGTTCTTGAAAACATGCCATGAATGCCAAGTCCGTTCTACCGAAAAAGTTATAATCCCTCCCTCTATTTCTATTCCTGCCACTCTCTTTCGCAAAGCGCACATCGACGTGATGTACATGCCTCTGGTCCAGGGCTATAGGTTCATCGTTCAAGGCTGATGTTCACTCTCTCGATGGCCGGAATGGAGAATGTTGAAGAAAGAAAATGGGAAAACGTTGGGACAGTTTATATTCGAGGAGATACTTTGCCGTTGGGGAGGACTAGAAGAAATTACAACCAATAACAGACCTGCAATGGTAGCAGCATTGGATTGGCTTCGCGAGAAGTACCACATAACACACATCCGAATTGCGGCGTATAATTCTCAAGCAAACGGTGTTGTCGAAGTCTCACATCGTTACATCCGAGATAGCATTGTCAAGGCCTGCGGGAGCGACATCCAACAGTGGATACGTGTAACGCCATATGTCTTCTGGGCGGATTGTATCACAGTCCGTCGTGACATCGGATTCTCACCTTACTATGCTTTGCATGGTGTGGAACCACTCTTGCCTTTTGACATCACCCAAGCAATGTTCCTTCTCCCAGACATCACCTCCAAGCTTTCAGACTCAGGGCTCGACAACTCGAACGACGAGAGACGGATTTAGCTCAAATTCATGAAAAAGTCGTACAAAGTCGGTTCAAATCAGTGGAAGCCTTTCGTCGTTATCACAAGAACATCATAAAGGATTATAAATTCAAGGCAGGCGAGTTAGTTCTAGTCCTCAACAAACGGATTGAAGCGGGCATCTCAAAGAAAGCACTACCTCGATATTTCGGCCCTATGATTGTCATAAAACGTACTCGCAACGGGAACTATCATCTAGCGGAATTGACAGGGGCCGCTTCACGCCTCCGATACGCAGCCTTTCGAATCATTCCTTATCACTCGAGGTCAACCAAACAGGCAAAGGTTACAGAATTTTTAAATAAGGAGACATTGGCAGGCATCGAGGCAGAGGAAGATTGATTATTCATACAACATCGGTTCGAGCGAGGACGCTCGAAATCTAAAGTGAGGGGAGATGTAGAGGATGCAATAGGACTACACGCACGGCTTGCCATTAATCGGCAATAGAATATATAAACTTACAAATGTACATACGTTCGGGTAATTCGACAATAAGCACTCAGCTTCTGTCTACGATATACGAGTCATTGACGCGAGGACGAAAGGACGACTCGCATTACAGATCCAAAACCCACAGTAGGATTCCTGTGAGGATCCAGCGTCCTTCTTGAAAGTATAGTTTCTTCATGTAAAATAGTACCTGTAGATGCGACTTGTGGTCCACGCTGAACGTAAGAAGTTAAGGAACGTACTACGTCGTGAACTAGCTAAGTCACTGTTATTTGATTGACTCTGTCCCTGGCCTGGTCGGCCGTCATGACCATAGAAAGGTGAGCGAGATTTCGAACGCATACCAGAATAGCTGTGGAACCAATTTGAATCGATTTTGCCGATTTTGACCTGATTTTATACCACTTATAAACTCATCCTGACTATGAGCGCAAGCAACATCAATGAGTCGTAAATCATATTCAGGAGTTCAGAATCTGACGGGCTATGTCTGACGTGAGCTTTAGTGAGTCTTGAAATGTCGTCTAAGTCTGTTAATTCATCGCGCCGAAAGACGAAACGCGTCGAAGCAGTTGTTAGAGATAGACGGGCCAACTTCCAAGCAAAAAGAAGAACAAATTGCTATGTGTTCCCTGGAAAGATAAATTAATGACTATCAAAATAATATCAAGGAGAAAGGACTAGAGATCAATCGATCATGCTCACTGGATGAAGCTGGATGACAAGATTTCCGTCAAATCAATTTTGTGTCTAGTAGTGTAGGTGCGGAACCAATGCACGAAAAGTCGCCATGATTACAGGCACTATATGGCTCCATTGTATAGTTGCCTTCCTCGTAGAGACTGGTTGGAGTTAGGCAATGCAAGTAGTCGTGGGGGGCTGTATAAGAGAACAGAATCTATCTGGACGGGCCGGAAATGCCATGTGTATTAAAGGCTACGATAACAGCTCGAACTGTTTCTTTCCAAGTTAACAATGCTGCAGAACGGGTGAGTCGATCTCAAAAATGTAGCTCTCATATCATGGTATCTCGAAGGTTAGCACTGCCGAATCTCTCATCTTAAAGTAGGTCTAAAATTCACTTTGAAGTAACCTGAAGCAGTGATATATTTTCCGTATCGTTGAATTCTCTGCTCAAATTCTTCGTCAACATTGCCATTTCCCCACCTCCCGACGATCGCTTTGGGGCTCCAGTAACTTTTTTAGTCATTCGCGTGCTAACGGGGCAGTGAATGGGAGGTGGTGCCGAATATGATACCAGATGATGGATCCAGGATGGATGAAACGTTGTTGAACTGGATTGTTTGAAAGCGGGAACGTGTTTACATACAAGCTCCCACAATAAGTCCTAAGATGCTGATAAGCTCTTTTTCAGGTCGGTCTTCGTCGATCCCAGCTCGGAAGCAGGCATACATAATGTACATTGTGCAGCAATGAGCAGCAGCAGGACCCCGGAAGCTCCTACCAAACCCCATCCGAATTAGCGTACTTTAGGACCCAATTTTGGCATTTTTCTTGGCCGAAATTAGCGTACTTTAGGCCTTGGAAGCTCAAGCCCTGTCCGAGATAGCGTACTTTGGGTATCTGTTGGCTGACTTGGTGGATCAATGGAGGTAGGTGGAGCTCTGGCACCGGAATTTGGGCAAAGAAGCTCAGAAGAGCTCCGGAAGCAGCAATAATGGTCAATAAAACGTACAGGAAGAAAATTTGGGATTTTCGGAGCAATTTTTATGATTTCACGTGACGTTCCTTGTCCGAATTAGCGTACTTCAGACCAAAATCCAGCCAAAATCGTAGCGTACTTCAGGCCGCCTGGGCGGGTGGGGTCTTGCAGGAGCTTCCGGAGTCCTGCAGCAGCGCTAGAACCAAACCCTGCTATATGGGGTTTATCAGGCTTATCAGCAGGTTATCATCTTGGGCAGTGTCCGACGGAGCCACGGTGGACCGAACCAATTGCATCATGTTCCTCCGATAGCGCACCATATGGACCATACGGGATGGTTCTTTGCACCGCAAGTTGATACTATTTTAATATGTCCAACGCAGAGCGAGTCTCCCTCCACCTCTCCGCGAATCTCTCTGGTAGAAATTCCCATTTTATTTCCGTTCACGTTGCAAGTCTCTCAGGTAGAGCAATATTTTTATCATTCCTGTACACATACGAGAATAATTGGAGAGCTATGGTCTCATTGGTTTGGACCACTATCACAGTGTGTTCCTATAGTTGTTATCGCACTAAATACCACACTGACGATGACCATGCTGATCTTGAATTCTAGTTCATCGGCTTATTCATTCTCTTTTCCAACGACTTGACCGTCTCGGCTCTCCCCACAGGTCCAATTGCGATCTTGCCTTCTCAAAAAGCCTCGAACGAAACGTCTCAGAGTATTGCCGTAGAACTTGAACGTCGGTTCCTCTCGTCTCGAAAGGTAGAAGCGCCTTCGTGTCGGAACCTTACGAAGGATGACTTTGAGAAACGTATGTAATGGCGACTGTGCCCATTTTCAATCTCAACCTCGGTTCGAAATCTGAATCGATGTCTCGTTTTCTTCGTTTATCATCTTTCCACCACTCCAGTCCCCGGCGCTAGCAAACTTAAGGCAACGGCGACGGAGAGATGGGGCAAACATTTCAGTGTCAAATTAAATGATCCAAAGGTCCGCATCTATTTCATCGCACTTTTCCGGTAAATTTTGACCCTATTCCCGGCAGGAGCCACAATACCCTGCTGAAGTTTGTGTCAAGCCGACCACGGTCAAGTTTACTGGTGTGTAGTATATCTCAGTTCGCAAATACTCAACAAATTTACTGTTACGACCGCGGCCTTCTCTTTACAGGGAAACCCGAATGCCATGTCACAAATGCCACTACAGGAGGTGAGCTCACTGGGACGACTGGGTGTGAACTATATGCTGCTCTTGTCGCTCCATATAGAAGCTGAATGTTACACTTTTGTTTATCCCAAATTCTTCAGCACTAGCGCTCTTGGAATAGCTCAAGGTACTACAACATCAGGGCAATTTACTATCAGCTGTAGGTGTTTTTATCTTTATAGAGTGTTTTTGTGCATTGTTCAGCGATCCTATCACAGCGGCCGCCTCCATTAGCTTGTCCTCCTCGTTTATGACCTCTGTCAGCTTTCCAGCGATTACCGATATCATGGATGCGACGACCGTCAATGTGGGCATTACTAACACCCAAACCACAAGGCAAGCAACGATCAAGTATTCCATATCAGTGTATTGAAGTGACAGGACCTCGATTTCTGTTCACGAACATACAGTTTTACAACAACATACACCAGCACAACTACAATGACTCTTACAATGTCCTCCCCTGAGGGCGAGTCATGTAATGCTAGCGTACGTCGACCCTCGCCGCTCTCACTTTTGTTCGTTCTATGCGTTCTTATTTACGGAATATTTGCTTCATTGTTGATAGCAAACGATGAAGTTGTGTACAATTCAAGCAATCGGCGAGGTAGTGCTCTATGCCCGAGGATTCGTCGGTTTTGATTATGGCTCAGCTGTGACAGATAAGACTGAGAAGACGGAAAAGGGCGAGAAGAGCGAGGAGCATTACAAATGTCGGTTTTCTCTTCTAATTGGCATGATTAGAAATGCTAACTAGGGATGACGCTACTATAGGGTTCCTTCCGTTTGATTCTCTGTCGGAGACGGATATATCAAGCACTGCGACCTTCCAAGGCTCAACGACTTCGAATATCCATGGAAAGTACCAGGGAAATTGTGCATGATTGTATGTTTTGTGTTGTTCCATGACTTGATGACTATGACGGACAATGTGAACACTGAATGCCAGAGACCTATATTCTTATCCTTCTCTCGTGTATTTGTATCGATGTATCTACTACTAGATTGCCTTCAATGTCCGCAGTCATCTATTTCACTGAGAGATGTACCAAGGACCGATACCACCATCATCAAAAGGTCATCTGAAATATTGGTGTCAAATCCAACCTGTGCTGATTATCTGGTTGCTCTGGAATTTGCTATGGCAGTGGACCCTAGTGATTTGTATCTTCTGTGCAAGTTTGGTGGCAACAAAATGCATTTCACACTCTGCACGTCGAGTTTGGTAGTGAGCTCGAGCCTCAAGCATTGGCATCAATTGCACGGACCGGACCGGACCGGACCGATATGCGTGTGGTGTGCAGGTATCCACTGAAGATATTGCTTGTGCTTGGCCTCCTGTTTTGATTTTGTGCGTGGTGTGCGGGTATCCACTGAAGACATTGCCTGTGCTTGGTATCCTATCTCAATTAGTATGTGCGTGGTGTGCAGGTATCCACTGAAGACAATGCTTGTGCCTGGTCTTCCATTTTGATTAGTTTGTGCATGGTGAGCGGGTATCCACCGAAGATAATACTTGTGTTTTATTTTGATCAGATAGATAGATAGATAGATACGTGGCTCCGTCTAAGATCAGTATGTCTGTGGTGAGTGGGTTTCCACTACAGACAATGATTGGTGTGCAAGATTGTTTCGGAATGATGTGCTTGGGTAATATATCAGTGCACTGGA
>MU823941.1:0-13506 GCA_027921425.1 Lentinula novae-zelandiae | reverse complement strand
CTGCTCCGCTTAGTCACTCCGCCGCTGCCGCTTTGTGACAGTTGAGATATAACTCCCCAGGTGAGGTACAAACCTGATCAACACAGCTCCCGTTTCGTACCGGGGAACAAGAGCTGCGGATTAGTTGTCCGAATCCTCTTCAACAACTATAGAAGTTGTGTTGGGGGTTTCTTCAACCTCGGCAGCGCGGCCCTTCGATTCCCAAGCCTTTTGCTTGTTGCAGTCAGCAATCTGATGCTTACCACCGCAGAAGAGACAAAGATTGTTCTTCATCCTTTGTTCCCTCTCGGAGGGGAGGACTTTCCCATTGGCACCGAGATGGTTGAAGGCGGGGTGTTGACCACTGGATTGGCCGGAGTTCAAAGAGTTCTGAGGCTTACCATTGTTGTTTGGTTTACCTCCAGAGAAAGGTTTGGGCTTTGGCGTGAACGGCGCTGTAGAGCACGAGGGCTGAGAGTTGCCCTGCTGGTTAGTAGACTTAGGAAAGTCCGAGGAACCCTTCTTCGGGTTCTGAGAAATGAAAGGCTTACCAGCCTCACGCTTCCAATAACGGTTGTCTATGCGAAGAACCTCTTGACGATAATCAGCAAGCATCGCCGGCTCGGGCAGACACGCCATTTTGTCCTTGATGTGTTCTGCCAAACCTCGTCCATAAGCCTACTTTAGGGTGGCAGAATCCCAGGTGGTACTGGCAGCCGGAGTGTTGAACCAGATGTTGTATTTCCGGATGTTTTCGGTTTCCTTCATTTTCAGGTTACCGAGGGAATCTTCGGCCTCGCCTTGCACGTTGTAAATGCCAAAATTGTCCTGAAGCTCTTTTACAAGGGCTTTGAAGGAAGAAGTCCACGCCGGCAGCAAGTCGAGATCCGGGTCGAGAATATCAGGGACAAACCATTCTTTGGCTGAACCACTGAGATGGGATAGGGTGTAATTCATCTTTTGCTGGTCGGTAAAGTTCTTGGGACGGTCATTGAAGACCAGGGCGAGATTGACAAAAAACGTCCTGAGCTTTTGGGGGTCCGAACCATCGAATACCTCCGGCTCTTTGACCTTACTCTTGGATTCAGAGTTGTCCGAGGGTTGGTTGAGCGCGGCGAGAACGGTACCGAGGGTTTCAATGGAACCCTTGAAGCCAGAAAGAAGCTCCAACATAGTGCATTGCTTGTTGGGGATGTCAGGAGAGAATGGAGAATGAGGTCCACTGGGTCCACCAGGACTGCCAGGACTGCTGGGACCACCAGGTCCACTGGGGTCACCCAGCTCACCATGCGGTAACCCGCCGGAGTCGTCATCCGAGTCTTGGTTTTCAGGGTTGTCAACACCCAAATCGGCAGGGTCGACCGGAGGGTCTTGATCATTGTGATCACCAGTGTCCATATCGAAATGAGGAGGTGGGTCACGAGGAGAGTTCAAAGTAGCACGGTGTTGGGGTTTTTTACCCCTACGGCGAGCTACGGCCTGAAGGATGGGAGAATCCTGTCGAGAGATAGATCGGCCCCGAGTCGGGGCGACCATGGGGGGTTGTCCACGACGAGGTGTCAGAACTTGAACAGGTTGTCCATCACCTGTGTATAGTGTACTATACTTGAATTGTTGTTCTTCCTCCATATCTTCAGGAAGGGTTGAGGTTGTGGGAACTGTTGCCAGACCGAAACCGCGATTACGGCGACGTGGTTGACCAATAGCAGAAATGGATTCAGAAAATGGGGCAAAAGATTGGGCTGTGGTGAAGAAAGTGTTTTCTTCGGAGTTAGCTCTCGATTGAGCTCGGGTTTTCGGAGGCATAAAAATGATATGTCAGTATGACGTGTCAAGCCCATGTCTCGGCGCCTCGCTCCGCCGCTCGGTATCCCGAGATTCACCCTTTATTGTAATCTTCTCTTTATTGTTCTTTCTTGCTACACATACCCATTCTTTCTAGTCTCTACTTATTGTCTTTTACTTTACCCTGCAGGTACTACACGTATAGCCCCTAGTAGTTAGTCTGGCGCTCTGCCCCGATGCGCCGATCCGTAGATATAAATACTGTCTGTACGCTACTGTAGTTCCTCAGTTTAATTATCGACTTAGATTCCCTTCCCAACTTAGTCCATCTCTTAAGTCTTCAGGCTCACTACCTTGAAGCACTCTCTACTATAACCTTAGGATTTATAAGTTCTCTGGTTCGCTCCTTGTCATTGGCAATACCGCCGCTCCGACTTGGCTGCCCCTAGTTTCTCTCCTCACTACTCTTGATCTCCGGGGACTAGCGGCGTAACGGCGGTGTTGTTAATAACTTCACTACTGTCCCACTCGACTTCTGCTCTTAGACACCTGTGGCCTCTGGCACGGTTACACGGTGTACATGATCTTAACACGACATTAACGGGCTCAGTTTAATTATACTGTTAAGATTATGTACACTGTGTAACCGTGCCAGAGGCCACAAGGTGTCTTAGTGTGGAGGGTCGAATGGGACAGTAGTGAAGTTATTAACAACACCGCCATTACGCTATTAGTCCCCGGAGATTGAGAATAGAGAAGGGAAGAACTAGTAGCAGCCAAGCCGGGACGGCGGTATTGCCAATGACGGGGAGCGAACCAAAGAACTTATAAGTCCTAAGGTCAGAGTAAGAAAGACTTCAAGGCGACGAGCCTCGGACTAAGTTGGAGAGGTGAATCTAAGTTGAAGAGGGTAATCTTGGTTGATAATGAAACTGAGGAGCTACAGTATCGTACAGGCAGTATTTATATCTATGGATCGGCATATCAGGGCGGAGTGCCAGACTAACTACTAGGAGCTATACGTGTAGTACCTGTCACAAAGCGGCAGCAGTGGAGTGACTAAGCGGAGCAGGGAGGCGGAGCGACTAAGCAGATTGGTGATGCGGAGCAACTAAGCAGAGCAGAGGCGGACTGGTCCTAAGATAATGACAGAGATATATTGAGTATCGTAGTCATAGGTAATAATAAGTAACACATACCTGGTCCCAAGATAATGACAGAGAGGTCAAGATAAGGGACCAGGCTGTGGGGGTTTGACTATTTATACATAATCCGATCTGCGAAGAAATGACAATGTAATGCTGTACAGTTTAGGAACAAGGAAGGTGGCGGAAGCCGGTAGAAGGAGAAGGGTAACAGGTGGGTCGGTAATCGATGATGGGGGTCAGGTGGATCCGTAATCGATGGGATTTGGTGGTGATGTGATTGTACAAGAAGGCGTTGAAACGGTGAGAAAAGGAAAATGATAGGGGCTACGTACTTCATGACAGTACCTACAGGGTAGAGAATAAGACAATAAGAAGGAACTAGGATAAAAGGGTTTGTGTAGCGAGAAAGAACAATAAGGAGAAGATTACAATAAAGAGTAGATCTTGGGATACTGAGCTGCAAGGTGAGGCGCCGAGGCATGGACTTGACAATACCAATGATCCTCTTTGTGGGATCGAGAAGTTGGTAAAATTACATTGGGAAGCACCCAATACTTTAGATGGTCCAGAGGGTAAGGGTTCAAATTATTGCTATTCCTGCACCAAGGTACAAAGAGTGCTCTGAGGATACATAGGAAAGAATGGCGGAATGTTTTCAGACAAGTAGTAGGTTGCTGAATACTTGAGTATGGATAACTCCAATCCTTTTTTGTGTTACTATACTTTATAACTATGCATACTAATAACTTCCAAAATGAGAATACACAATAACTGTAGCCATCAATGTCCTGCTTCCTTTTCTTCCTATTAGTTTTTTACTTGCTGCCTGTCAGCAACTGGCTCTAGTAATGGATGTCACCAGGTGTCACACTCAAGAAAAACCTTAGAGGATGGAACAATAACAAAGCAAGCAAAGTTCAGGACCAGATCAGGTAGAATAGACGAGATCAAAGCAAAGGAAATACAGCAAGTAACTACAGCTTATATACAAGTAAGTAACCCTCTGCCCTAGTAATGTCCGACACTCTGGGTCAGTGGTAAGCATGAGTAAAACATAGGTGAAACAGATAAAACCTAAGTAAAGCAATGTGTAAGTAATAAAGACTCAATCAACATGCTGCATGTGTGTTGTCAGACTGCTGTGTTTAATATAAGTAAATGAAAAGTGCATGCTGTATCAGTAAGTATGAATAACAAGTCAGGTGACAATGTAAGACAAGATAAGACAGGAGATAAAAGATAAGACAAGATGAGGAAAAAGATAAGATGAAAAGAAGTAATCATAGCACTCACCTCCCTCTCACATCTCCCTCCTCATACCTCCCTTTTGTTATCCTCACTCTCTCGATATTCACAGTAGCTCCTGGAATGTTGGCTACTGATACATTACCTCAAGGACTAGGGACCTCCTCAACCTACATATGGCACATACTATCTCCATCAGTAATTAATCTTGATTGACCACCTTATGCTCACCAGATCCCCCGATGTTCCCTTGTTAACTTTCCCGCACTTATTTAAGCAGCACTGTAGTGTCCCAAGCCCCAGCTTGGTATATTTTGATCACACACCCTTTACATAGGTCCAGTCCCTGTCCCTTTGTACCTGCTAACCATACAGAATTCCTTTTACTCCCTGTTTCCTTGATATCAGTCTTTTTATCTCAGTCTCTCATCTCTATCATCATTTTTATGAACCAATACATGCTTTACTTCATGTCTAAGCATCCTGAGTAAGCACCAACCTCCCTTGAATAATTCCGGAGCTCCCCAAACATCCACTGTTTTGGTGAGCCCCTCCCCAACACCTCCCTTAAGCTCTCTACTTGTCTCCCAAGTATCAGGACCTTGTCTACATGGAAACACCAACAGTGTGTGAAGGGTGTTGCTAATAGCTTCACTGATGTCCCATTCTGCCTGTGCTCTACAGGCTAATACTCAGTTCCAGACCTTGGAATACATACAGTAAATGTTTTCACTCATTCCTGCCACACATGCAGCGCAATGGCCCACCTTTGCACATTGAGTATCATAGTTATAAGTACTGGTAAGTATGCACATACCTGGTCCCAAGATAATGACAGAAGGCCAAGATAAGGGACCAGGCTGCAGGGGACTGGCTATATATACATAAACTAGTTTGTGATAACCAACAATGTAACTATCATGAAGTCTCATAATGTGCCCTTTGATGTCAGGGTTTACCCTATGTAACCAGGGTAATCCTAAGATTTCTTCTGATCTGATGTTGGTGACAAGGAATTCCAAGATCTGGGGTTTGTTTTGATCTACCTTGGCTAGGAGTCATGCAAAGTGAGTAATATGGCTGGCTAAATTGGTGGTACCATCAATGTTATAGAGTTTGATGGGGCAGCAATAGTAGAGGGTCTGATGTTGGTCAAGATTCCATCATCAACCAGTTTCTTCCCTTGTTCCTATGCCCAGGTAACTTGTCAATTGTCTATATTGATGGCTGCTTGAATCAGTTCCTGAAGGGAACTGGTGGGACGGGTTGTGAACACAAGACCATCTTTTACATGATCTGCAAGATGATCATAGAATCAGTCCCACAAGTCCTTGTCCAAGTAACCAGTGCAATCTGCATACTGTTGGAAGGTGGAGGCATAAGTTCCCACTGTGTGTCACAAAGCGTCAGAGATGGAGTGACTAAGTGGAGGAATGGTGTGGAGCAACGGGGTAAGCAAAGGGGTAGAGTGGCTGAGCAAGCAGTAGAAGCGGAGCAACTAAGCAGAGCATGGACAGACTGGTCCCAAGATAATGACAGAGGTGCAGGTTGATAGCAGTTGTTTGGACTTGTGTCAAATGTATTTTTGTATTGATTAGAGCATGGACGTCTGGAGTAAGGTTCCCACTCTTCTTCTTCAGTGTCCCAATTACAAATAGTGTTGGTTTCAGTGTCGAGTGCATGGTAGAGGTTGGAGCAATCAACATTGACTCCGAAAGTAGACATGGTGGATGCCTTGTAAGATCAGCTCATCAGGCTGATGGTACAAGTAGAAGATCTTGACCTAATGTTGCGACAAAGTTGGAGGCAGTAGACAGGGGGTCTGAATACAATGAGGAGTGACAGCAGCAGAACAGAGAGGTGCAGAAACAAGTACAAAGCACAGATGAAGAAAATAGTGATCTCAAACAATAGTGGGATAGCATCAGAGGCCAATCACACCAATGACCAAGTTAGATAAGGAGTAGTATCTAGGAGGATACAAGTACTTGCCTAGTTGCCCAATGACCAAGAGGTCAAGATGGGGAACTAGGATCTATCTACTGCTCTTTATATACTACTTCTGTCTAATGAGTTGTAAATAATGATGCAATATAGAACAAGAATTAGGAATCAGTATATACAAGTAATAGTGAGTTGATAGTGAATTGTAATGAGCTAATCAATGAATAAGGACAAGCTGTATGGAAGTGTATGGAAACAAATGGAACTATTGGGATGATCATGTGATAAAGTACAATAAACATGTGAAAAGAGATTGATGGGAACCCGCTGATGGTACATCAAAGGGTACATCAAAGGGTGCATCATGAGACTTCATGACAGTAACACTACAGTTCAGGGGCAAGGAAGGTAGTGGAAGCTGGCAGAAGGAGAAGGTGGGTCAGGTGGATCAGTAATCAATGAGGGTTTGGGAGAGCATCTGATGTAGAATTAGATACCATAGGTTCTATAGATAAAACATACTTTGTTCTAATTATTGCAGAAATATCTGGGACTAGTAGAGGACATGATTTGTTATTGATTTGAAGTGGATGCAATGATTATTTCTATTTTTATTGAGTAAGAAAGTTTTTCCTCAAGACCCCCATTCAGTGATACTGGGTAGAATGTGAAATGAGAATCATCCAGTCTGTCCAGCCCAAACATTTGACTGTAAATCTTCAACACTATCTTTAGGCCAAGAGAGTTCCCATCCTAGGCTGTAACAGATCCTCAGTCAAGTCAGAACAAGAAAAAGTAGCAGCATGGCACAAACCAACTCATATACTGAATTTTCAATGAAAATACTTGTGGATGTTGAGTATCATTGTAGTTGTTGTTCACCGAGGAATAGATACAAAACAAAATTCAACTAAATATTGCCACACTGCCTTGACCTCACTCCAGCTCAAGACGACAGCGATAGGAATTTCTCATAACTTCCCTCTTTCCATGTTCTCCCGAAGTAACAGGTTTGGAGAGTGTACCCTAAATCAAGTCAATTCTGAGTAAATGACGTAATGATTCAGAACAACTTACTGTCGGGGATGAATTGCGACAAGAACCTACATCCAGAGGCTTGCACTGTTCAATGTTGGAAGTACTATCAAGATTATCCCGACGATGCCAAGCTGTACAGTGTGGGGCAGTTTGAGTAGGATGACACTCCCCTGATGCCCAGAGTGCAAAAACGAACATTCCGGATATTCCTGCGACCACAGCACACCAAACCACTACTGCTTTACGTTTGGTCCGTGGGTCCATTGGAACATCCCCAGAAGTGATCACCACACGCAACTCTGATCTGTCCCTATTCTCAACCACTTGTATCGCTTCCGCATAGGCCTGTTGTCTCGCCGCCTCTAAGCAACGGGGAGACGCATTCGGCACCGCTGTTGCAGGCTGTACTTCGTGTTCATCAAAGGATGTCGAGGCAGGATTATGCAGATGTGCGGCAGGAATGTTGTCGTTAGATTGAATGGCCTCTTCATAGGGAGGAGGAGGGCCCTGGAGATGTACATCTCCAGGACGTGGAAGGTGGTTGAGCGGAATGGAGCTTTGTTCGGGATTGGTAGCAGCAACATGCACAGCAAGGGTGATCAAAGGAAGGAGCGTGGAAATTAGGAAACGCATAAGTGAGAAGCCGTTTGTAGGTGGTAATAATTGAACACTTGTCGCCGGTCCAGCCGGAGACGAAGACTGGATGAAGAAGATGGGTGGAAGGAAGAGAAAAGGTGTTGGCCATACATTTCTGAAGTTATCGAGGGTTATCGATGAAACCCGTCGGGGGGTGTTGCCGCGTGGCGCGGCGTGCACATGCGTGAGACGCACAAAACACGTCGGATATGAGATTCCAGAAACGTCTTTGGTATATCAGTGAGCAGAGCAAGAAGAAAGAAGGCGGCTATTATGGATCCCTCATTCTTGGACTCCAAAGCAATCCTGAACCGCCGCAACCCGTCCTGCTTCGCAACAAATTTGTGTCAGAAATATCAATCAGAGGGTTATCGGCTCCGACCCTGATTGCCACCATGCACATATAGTCCCTCTTCGCCAAATTTATCCCCCCAGAGCTGGTCTCTACTCACATTCAACACGCTGGTCGCTTCAGTACACTCATTCTCATCCTTTCTCCCAAAACACAATTTCTGTAAGTAGTGGGACAGTTTGAAATATCATGCCCTCCCGTTCAGTTCTTACGACGGTCATCGCGTTCGGAGCTGCTTCCTCTGCTCTCGCAATTCCATTGCCATCTTCCAGTGCTCTCGATGGCACGGTATCGTTTTCTACGATACCAGCGCTAGCGCCTACTACTATAAATTCCCGTGAGCTGGAATTATCTGTCTTTGACGGTAATGAATGGGTATATATAGATTTTTTGCGTTTCGTCAGTTCGTTCATACTGACTCTGTGTTTTTATACCTTGTGCAGCATCCCCTCGCACATTATGCCGGAGAGCTTGACAAACAACACATCGATGCGGTCGCGCAGCTCCTGGAGAAGGAAAACGTGGTTGTTCCTTTGGTTACTATCTACAAACTATCATTATCGTATTTTATGCTCACCTGGTCATTAGCCTTCCCCCAAGCCCGACGTCAGTGCTCAACTGGTCCCCGTTCCTATCCCCGTCGATGTCACTCCAGTCTCAGAACAACTTGCCAACGTCGTCCGTATCAGTTATATTCTTCAATTTCCGTTTGACGTAAGTAACGAAATAAACCGTCTTTCTAGGTCTTCGATGAGCATACGGAATCACCGTTCCCTCTCCTTGATCCTACGGTCGTGCTTCCCAAGGTCTGTCGAGTTCTTCCCTCGATTGTTTCGTTGTTTTTTTTATCTTTGATTCATGCTGCTCAGGTTGAGTCCGAGTCACTCACATTGACCCTCGATGTCGCCAGCCCCGCACCTGGGCTTTCTCCCCTTCGTATCGAACGACCCCAATGGCAGACAAAGAGGTCACAAACTACTTGCTTAAATTGCCCGAGCCCGACCGCATAGCTCTGCAAATGCACATCAAAATGAGTTCATTGATCGAGAAGCAAACACAGACGTCCAATAATTGGGTGGAATTTCAGAAAATGGAAGGGGTTGAAGGGTTCATCCAAGAAGTCACTCAAACTGTCGAGTACCAAAGTATTGGTAGTTTCCCGGAATTCATAAAGGCGTATTATGTATGCGTGAAGCACCAGCTCTTAGGTTGGTGTATCTGATTTGTCGTACTGTAAACTACTATTTATCTTTTAAACAACACGAGTACCTGTTTTGATCAGTTTGAAACATTTGCGTGTCTTTATATGTGCTTAACGAGTAGAACAATGTTCACCAGTGTTTCCCCTATCCTCGTCCCTCCGTCCCCATCCTCCTCTTCCATCGTTACCACCCCCAGGCTAAATCCAGCAGAAGTTCATATCCGTTGTTGTGTTTCCTTAGACAAAAAAGCAGAGCATGACGAGTCCCATTGAATCAGATTACAAGGTATCTACCATGATTGATCATTCCGAAGCTATACACCAATCCAACAACCTGCCCTTCACACATAAATAATAAGCCTCGAAGAATCTTGGAACCCCAGGATCAGTGAGTTGATTTTTCTCAATGTAATCCTTGACCTCTTTCTTCTCCTTGAACTCCTCCCAATTCTTTGAATTCGCCATATTCTACGCTCTTAGTGGCATTGTTTGAAAGATGACCACCAGAGACCAGCGGTTTGAAACATCTAATCTATTCAAGTACAATTTGGCTTGTTCTTTGGACATGGTAGCCCGTCGCTCTATGTGGATGGGTGATGTCGGGCTTGATAAACTAGATGATGTTGAGAGTGATTGGTCCTTGGCCTGAAGATGGGTGTTGGTATTCAAGAGAAAATCAGGTAATTAGGGAGAACTTTGGGTAACACGTTCGTAGGGTTAGGGTGAGTTAGTCCTGTATGATTGTCGAGGATCTACAAGGAGGGGTGTTTTTGTTAGCCTGGTACAAATGGAAAAGGGGCGCGGGAGAAGGAAGGGCATAATACAGTCGAAGAGCGGCTCGGCACTCGGCCCAGAATTCAAGGGTTTTTTTTTCGTATGGGTCATTCCCCACCCAGTTTATCTCTCAATTACTTGATTTTTACTTTGATACCAATGTTCGCAATGAGGCCTATATTGTACCGCACTGAGTACAGGAATATACGTGGTGAGATGAATATAAATGAGTATGCAACTCTACCGCTACGCTGCACTAACCAACGCCAGCCTCGACGATACCTCTGCCTGTGCTCTGACCAAGTTCGCCAAATACGACACCATCAATGTATCCTGCAACCTTCCATTGAACCCACCCATCTCTGCGGCACTTCCACCGACATCCGCATCGCCCTCAGTACTTGCACCTAAGGTATCCATGAGATACCTCCCGATTGCTGCATCACCTTGAGCTTCGCCGGCGAGCACGGCGCGGACGTAGGTAAGTACGCGGTCGATCATGGAGATGATGTTTTCAATGGAGGAGGAGAGAGTTTCGAGGGAGGTTGTTGGAGAGGAGAAGGAGGAAGTGGAAGTGGAAGGGAGGGAAGAGAGTGCGGTTGATGTTAGGAGATCAACTATGAGAGGGATTAGATTTGGTAAGGAAATAAAGGTAAAACGGAGGTACCTCCACTTCGTTCCAAGTCACGGAATTTGAGTTCAACGGGAATGGGGACAAATACGCAGTTCTCGGGTTTTGGAAAGACGCCTACTGGGGAACTGGATGATAAGAGTAAGTTAGTTCTTGGGTCCTTGATTTTGGTTAAGATTGAGCGCTCGTTTTACGAGGGATCGCAGAGAAGAAAAATAGGAAGTAAAGAAAACTTCAATACACACCTAATATAGCCTTTTACACCAGCAGGCTGTCCTGGCTCAACACCAGTATCCAACGAAATATGTACAGCTTGATGCGGCCCGGTCTCTTGTGCATAAAAATTTTGTATCAACGCAGAATATGTGTTGAGATTAGACCCTGTCGAATACCTACAACATCCCACAAAACATATGTTACATATTCAGAGGCATCCAGATATTAAACGAAAAAAGATACACACCATCCAACGATAACCTCCTTCGAATTAACCTTCCTATGCAGCTCATACATGGTCCGATGATAATCCATATCCACCGCAACCTGCTCACTTGTCTCGCTGTGTAATACAGCGAACGAGGTCCGGATCTCAACGTGCGTTTCCGTGCGCGTGCCGAGGAGTGTCCCGATAACTCGGTTTTGGTCGTCTTTGCGTCGGAGGTAGTGGTCGAGGATGGAGAAAAGGGCAACGGGATGAATGCTTATGCTTGTGGGCGTTCGACTAATTGATTGACAGTCGGAGATGAGGAAGATACGAGGAAGCACGATGGATGGCGATAGATGGATGGACGAATAATAGCAAATAAGTCAGTGATCTTTTTTCAAAGATACATATAAAACCCCCAACGTACGGAACATTTTGCGACAGTGAAGAAACAGCCGGTTGTATGTTGATTGCGGAAGATGGAGGTCCTAAAGGCATGTTTGAATTTGCGTGAAATGATACGTCTGCGCGTGGTTTGTATTGTGAAAAGTGTCAGACGCAACGCAACGCAAGTTTTGGTTTTTTTGCGTTGACCGTCGTCGTAGTTTTTGATAGAACTTTTTTCGGCTCGGTCGTTGCCGAAATCTTTTCCACGTTACCAGCCTCGACGTTACGGGATTTCGTTTCTTTGTCTCTTCGAAACTTCCATCTTCTGCCCTTTTACCGAATCTTATACGGTGCAACAATGCCTTCAGAAGATACCAAGGTGTGTCTGGTCTTCCTTTTGTTGCGTGGAAGTTACATCCATTCTGATATAACGTTTCACGGTTATTAGGAACGAATTGCAAAAGTCGTGGATGTTACACGGGTATGACCTAGTTCTTATACGTGCTGGGGAGAAATTTGGCTTATCGGAATTCCCGCTTTTCCTCATTCTTGTCTTTTTTCCTTCTCTCCTTATTTTCTTTCCATCTGCTCAACTCGACACCACGTTCTCTTTTCATCCCTTCCTCCGTTTTCCGCTCCGTCCTTGACTACGTGCCGCTATTCCAACGCTCCAGACATTCCTCCACTACGCCTGGATACCAATGATCATATACGTTGGGTTCACACGGAGTAACCCCCAGCCCTCGTTGATAAAGTGCGTCGCCATTTCAATTTTCTCAGAATACGACTTCACTAATTATTATACTTAAGACTAATTAGTCCGCTAGCATAATGGCTGTATCATATTCATGTCTTTCAATACACCTCTTCTCTAGTTTGTGTCTATCGTTCTTGCAATGAACAGCTTCGTCGGTTGTCGCTCTTGGTTTTGCTGCGCTCTTTCGTTACTTCGTTTTGTTTACCACTAATATTTTCCAACCTATACATGCCTGTTCCGGCCCGCCAATTGCTCGTTCCATTACTCAAGTGCTCATGGACGACCTGCCGAATGAAGCGGGAGCTTTGGGCAGTTGTGACATATCACGTGTATCGATGCGACATGAACAATCTTTGAGGTGCAGCCTATCTGGTGACACTTCAGTTGCCGTCTTCTCCCTATACCTCAGCAATCAAGCATGCGACCCACAAGAATCTGATGACGGACACTCCTACCTAGAACCACCAAAAGCCCATCTGCCTCTTGGGGGGATCTCACTACCCGATATTCTTAAGGATTTGCATGGCTTTGAGAGCGCATAAAATCACATCCGAGTATTAGAGTGGCGCTATGCTGACAGTGAGTCTCTTTATAAACCTCTCCCCTTCTCTCCCTTTCCCTCTGGAAGGACCATCACTCTCACATTAACCTCTCCTTCCTTCCTTTCTCATTCTAATCCTAAAAAATGATTATACCAGTCGTGGTGGCACCTGAAATGTGTCCCGATCGAACCCTTTTTCACTCAACAAAGTTGAAATCGGGGAGCGAAATGTGGATTTGACTTAGGCCAGATATGATTTTTTCATTATATTTCATTTTTTGTGTCTGTCATGTTGATTTATTTTATCTTATTCTCAATACTAACTTGCATCTTTTTGTAGTGTGTCTAGGTCTCATATTACTCATCACATCTGAAAATTTGCAATATCACTTCACTAGGAAGTTGAACAGTTGTACTTACTATTCAAAGCCCTACTGTGAAATGCTTAATTTTGGGTCCTGCAATATGCAAATGAGGGTATGAGAAACATTACAGGTCATAGAAGAGATTTTGGAAATGGAAATGGAAAGTCATTCAATAAAGAAATTTAAGTATAAAAGCATAATTATCTCATAAATAGAGAGTCAGTGATTTGAGTGTAAAAGCAGTGTTTTTGATATGTTGTTAAGATCATGTACACCGTGTAACCGTGCCAGAGGTCACA
>MU823940.1:0-13544 GCA_027921425.1 Lentinula novae-zelandiae | reverse complement strand
CCGCTTAGTCACTCCGCCGCTGCCGCTTTGTGACAGAAGTCCTAAGGTGGAGTAGAATGTACTTCAAGGCGTTGAGCCTGAAGACTTAGAGGAGCACAGAGTTGAAGAGGGAATCTAAGTCGATCTAAGTCGATCTAAGATGATAATTAAACTGAGGAACTACAGTAGCGTACAGGCAGTATTTATATCTACGGAACGGCGCATCGGTGCGGAGCGCCAGACTAACTACTAGGAGCTATACGTGTAGTACCTGCGGGGTAAAGTAAAAGACAATAAGGAGAGACTAGAATGGAAGGGTATGTGTAACGAGAAAGAACAATAAGGAAGAGATTACAATAAACAGTGGATCTTCGGAACACCGAGCGGCGAGATGGAGGCCCGAGGCATGGACTTGACAGAGGTTATCAAGGCATACCCGGAAACTTCTCATTACACGCTGGATATGCCCAACCATCCTAACGCCTTCCCGTCGTTTTATGTAGATCAACTAAAGCATTATGTGCACAATAAGGCAGATTTGTTCCCGGGTCGCGAACGCAAGATTCCGGAGCCAACCATCGTGGATGGTTTCGAAGAATTCGAAATAGAACAAATATTGGATTCACGAAAACGTGGGCGCGGTTGGCAGTTTCTTGTTCGTTGGGTTGACCAAGGTCCTTCTGAAGACCATTGGCTGTCGTACACCTCCTTGCATAATTGCGAGGCTCTTGATCATTGGGTTCGCAATGGCGGCGATGGACCACCGATTCTGTTGAATTCAGTGGATTTGTAGCTAAACATTCCTTTCATATCCTGTTTTGTTTTTATTTCCTTTTTTTTTTCCTTTCCTTTCCTCTTCCCCTTTTTATACTTACTTATTCTCCCTTAGACCCTGCCTTGTTTCTAACTGGGTGGGGGTGTAAACGTACCGCTTACTTACATGCATACAGTCACATTTGTGACATCACACTATATAGGCTTTCCGTCCACTTAGATACGAGTAGAGCTCTTACCACCATCTTCTCTTTGGTCTCAGACTACTCTCGAGTGTATATCTCCTTTCTCTTTCCTCTCTTCACCAATCATATTTGGTTCATAGTACTTGGCCCTCGTGTGAGTTCCGTCCTAGTGTTCCCGCCATCACGGCGGGTTTCCATCATCTCTACTAATACTTTCATTTCCAATCCTGCGTTCTGTCAACACTCGCACACCCTATCTTACATTTCCCGTTCTAGAACTCCAATACGGACTCCCATGGTCAATTGTACCTAGTGTCCGATCGTCCTGGACCTGTAACAGCTATAGTATGAAGTTCAGACTAAACAAAGGCTCTTTTTGTCTACTTACAATAAGCGGTAGTACTCGCAAACCATGCCTCAAGATTCGATATTCCGTTTTTGCAGGAATTGGTTTTTTTCATTCGCAAGACGCCCATCGTCGAGGGGATGCGAATTCTACATAGCAGGCCGCCATATTAATCAGGACCGGTATGCCAGAAAACATTGAACAGCTGACAGATGATGGTTTACTTCCTCCCGCGGCTCTGTCGCGATCACAAGGCACAACAAGAATTTGGGGTGAGACATGCGATACGGTACAGCGCATTCCGCTTTCATATCGATGCGATGAATGTAGTCCTAGCATTGAACTGTTTGAAGTACGGTTGATTCAACAAGGGATGCATTTCTTCTTGTTGAACCGTTGGTCTGTTGAGCTTATTATCATTTACTCTTGAGTTTCTATTAACCGATTTCTTTTGTTTTTGTAAATATCGACATTGTCAATATGAGACTCAACTGACTCAACCTTTACTAGTACTAGTAGGTACACTAGCAGGTTATTATCAGAAGTAATCGAAAGTAATCGAAAGAATTGCAAAATAAGCGAAAGTTCTGAGGATGGGGCGGGGCGGGTTGATGATGTCCAAAATTGCCTCCGTATCATCAGACACCGAGTTGGACGTTAAAAAGGTGAAATATACATAGTTGCGTTGATCTACATCTTCCACGTCCATCCCCGCATTCAAACCATCTACTCTCCCCCAGTTGAGCACAGAATCGACGAGATGTCTCGTGAACTGCTCTCCCCTTCTTCGTCGGGCTTGTTTTCTAGGTCAGTAGCCTTTTAGTTACGTCAACAAATCAACGAAACTAACAAGAATCGTAGAGTCAATGCGGCTCCTTTGTATCGCATGCGCGCTCCCAGTCCTAGTACGAGCTCTAGCAGCGAGGATTCCGTGGATAGTAGGACTAGCATTGGAACCGCGTCTACCTACTCTTCCTCGTCGTCTTCTACGCGTGAACACCAAGACACCCACCCGGCGCGTTACACTTCCACAAATCCGACTCCTACTTCCTCCAGAACCAGAACGAAACACACACACATACACGCGACTGAACACATCCTTACAAGTGCTCGTAATGCCAACATTCCTATCCTCCTCCGTCATCAGCAGAAGAGGACCAGTCGCGTCAACGTTGTTAGTAGTCGTGGAAGGCGCACTTCCGGCGACGACGACGACGATGATTCCGACTACGAGCAGCATCAACGCCTCAAGAAGCAAAAGACCAAGTCTCAAGAACAGCTCGATGCTGAGCAACGCCGGATGCTTGAACGCAAAGCCGAGTTGGTGGACGATCCTCTGTTGGACGCGAGTAGGATGTGTCCTGACAAAGTTTGGTGTCTCCCATGCGACAAATATATCCAGATCGACAGCAGGAGGCAGTTCTATGCTACTTTATGGTACAAACACCGGGGGAAGAGACATGGGGATGTGCCTTTAAAGGTGGGGCCATCTTTTCTCGCGGCTGTTACATCAATCTGACACTGGTCCCATTAATTTCTAGCGTTCAGAAGTGTATAGTGGGGACGATATAGACGTAGCTATGAGTGAAGAATTCGACTTCGAGATTCCAGAAGAGCGAGCGGTGAACGAATACCCAGCAGCTCTCGCAGTACCAGTGATCGACGACGCCTTTGCGAGCAACATCCTTGCGACGATGTATTCCAAGGCTAAGGGCCTCAAACTGTTATCCCTTGCAGCGACAGCGGCTTTGAGTTAGAGAACCAAACCTGGATTTTGCTCCTCGGTGTAAAAATACCTGTGCTTCTATCAGATTGCTCTCTTGCTTATGTTTGTCTCATTTCCTCCTTCTTTTCCAAAGTTCACTGTCAGTAGACCTGTAAACCAATGTATCGTAGTTTCCGGATCCCGTTGCATATCATCAATCTAATGCCAGTTTTCATACAATGAGTATAGGAAGTTCGGGGTTGATTCTGAGTGAAATCGGATAAAGGGGGGTACAAATTATAATATAAGGAAACCTAAAGTGATGTTCAAAACTCAATTTATGATCCCAAAAATTGTTAGAAGCTACGGCAATAGCCCCTCTGGGGTTTGCCATCGCTCCTTCCAGTTGATTCACTATACATACTTACATTACCGAAAGAAAATTGTCACTGAGGAGATTCGAGCTCCCGGCTTCGCGGACTGCGCAGATCTTTCGATTTCTCGAATGCCACAACACGATGATTTAACCACTAATCGACAGCGACTTGACCGTACTGTCCAAAGCGCGGGAAATATCCCTAATTTAGCTCAATGTAATCACATGATGTGCGCAACATCTTCACACAGGGATCGGAGGCGCTTTCAAGTTGAAGTTCTCGCGCTTGCCACCGTTTTCCTCATGGCTCTTTCGTCATTTTTACTTGCATCCAGCAAGAAACAGACTACTGTCGACACGGAACTCGATGCCTTGTTCCAATCCACCTTTGTACGTGTAGAGAACCTACTCATTGTGCACGTTCAACTGAGCAGTGATTAGAAAGAATCTGAAGGTTCTTCTTCGAGTCAGAGATCAGGAAAGCTGAAAAGAAAACACCAGGATGTTGGCTCAGCGCCTTCAGAGCTCACTATTAAGAAGGCCAGAGTAAAGGAATCCAAGTCCTCATCGAAACAAAAGAAGACACTACACCCGGAAACAGGAAAAACCAAACTGAAGAACCCAACAAAAACATCGAATGCTATCCTGGAGAAGAGTAGCGATGGTGATGATGAAGAGGAGGAGGAAGAGAGCAAGTCTGACGATGACGATGAAAACGACTCTGAGCTTGAAAATGCCTATTTATCGAGAGCGAATGGGAAAGGAAAAATTTCGGCATCACATCGCGCCGGCAAACATGAAGAGCAATCGGAGGAGGCTGATGACGATGTCGAGGAGGCTTCCAGTGAGGCAGACGACAACGATGAAGGCCGCCTACCTCCTGACCATGAGTCTCTTACCAAGAAGCAACGCTCCAAAAAGCCGCCAAAGTCCATAAGCAAATATTTTCCTCCTGACGAGAACCAGGACCAACGAAATGCTCGGACTATCTTCGTTGGAAATCTCAGTGTTGAGGTCTCTCAAAAGAGGGTGCTTGGTCTTTTAATTCATTCCTGTTAAATATGTCGCTTATTTGGATATTTATCTAGTCACTACTAAAATCGCTGCAACGACATATCCTCTCCCTCATACTTACGCCATCGGGTTCCTCCAACATAACACCTAAAATTGAATCTACCCGATTCCGTTCAGTCCCGTTTGCCGTACCTACGTCCAGACTCGAGAAAGAGGGGGACCAATCTTCAACTAACAATGGCAACCCGAAATCATCTACTAAATCTCGTCAGCACGATATTGAACGCACCAAGTCGTGGAAGAAATCTTCTGGCGACAAGGATGAGGAAGACGTTGTCAAAGGCGAGAAACAGTTCCTTACCCCAGCACAGAAGAAGAAAGTTGCATTTATCAATCAGGAGATACACGCTTCTGGATCTAGCGTTAACGCCTACATCGTCTTTGCACATCCCACACCTGTATCCGCATCTGATGAGGTACCAAAGCGCAAATCGAATCTACCTCCGCTTCCGGACGTGATGAACCCTTACGATGCTGCGCGCCTTGCCAAAGAATACTGTGATGGGTCAGAATTCATGGAGCGTACCTTGAGGGTCGATGTTGTTGCTCATACTACAGACCTTTCTGTGGCAGAGGCTGGACGAGTGCTTAGAACAAGCAGCGATGTGGACCCTAAGCGATGCGTATTCGTTGGCAATCTGGATTTTGAGAGTAAGGAAGAGGATGTAAGAGCCTACTTTGAGGGAATCATTAGCGCAGAGAAGGGGCCTCGACCTGGCGAAGGGACTGAGGAAAAGGACGTCTGGAGCGACGACGAAGGCAATGAAAAGAAGAAGGGATCAGCAAAGGCCAAAGCTCGATCGGAAGGCTGGGTAATCCGTGTTCGAATCATTCGTGACAAGGACACCCAGCTTGGCAAAGGCTTCGCCTATGTCCAATTTGCCGACCGCGACTGCGTGGATGAGATCCTTGCCGCGGCTCTGGAGCCTGGCAAGCTGAAATTTGCAAAACGCAAGCTGAGGGTGGAGAGGTGCAAAACAATCCCGGGCGGGTCGTTCAAAGTCAAAGTTCAATCGACTTCCCCCACGTCCTCGTCGCGCCCGAACAATCCCAATCATCCTTCAAATTTCAAGACCAACCGATCCACCCCGTCGACGTCGTCAGCCTCAATATCGATCCCCAAAGGCGACCCCACCCTTGGTGCTAAACTTGCACATCTTTCTAAAGAGGACCGGAAGAGCGCGAAAGCAGGTGATGCGGATCGTATGGCACGGAGGTTGGCGAAGAAGAAATCCAGGATGGCTATGGCTGTCGGCGGAAGGGCTGGGACAAGCGGAGTGAAGATACAGGGCAAAGAACGTGGGAGAGAAAGGAAGCTACGTAGTGGTGGTGATGCTCGTGGTAAGAAAGGAAAGGGACATGGTGCTGGAAGTGGCACCAAGAATAAGGGAAAGGCTATTAGTACGAGAGCATTAGAGCAGAGAAATGCGAAAAAGTGATATTCACAGTACACATGTCACCATCGTTGTTAAACATTGCTCTAGTTGTTCTGTATGTAAACGAGACGAAGATTTCTTTTCATTATTGTTGTCGCAGTCACCTCGCCGTCGAGGCGAGTTTATCTTAAGGGAATCTCCAGATTTGTCTGCTGCAGTCTTGCAAGCGGTAGTATGGGCTGAAGGGTCGGACTGATTGACATGCACAGGTGAAACTATGTACAGGTCTGCAGAGTGTTCGATGCTTGCCATAGCAAGACGACCCGCTACTAAACAGCATAGCTTGACAAAATACATGTAATTCATAGTAAGTCCACCGATAATTGACAAGCAATATGGGACTCATTTAACCTTGTCTCCGATGCAGAGCTCAGTGGACAGACATACTGTATGGGCAACAAATAGGCAATCTGTTAGAACTGCTATCACATACATGCAACTGCATTGAACTCACAATAATTTCAAGTGTAGTTTAGTTTCCATAATTGCAATCAAACCATGAGACATTCTGCATTCGACGTCGGAAGGCATCATGGTTATTACCCATGATTCGACGCAATGCCATCAATAGAATAGGATTGATATGGTACCGTCGAAGTGGAAGGTCCAAGGAGAACTCCCCATTGAACATTCCGCCTTCAGATTTTGCTTCTTCTTCTTCGTCACCCTCATCCTCATTAAGATCATCCAGATCATCATTGTCCTCACCAAGTTCATCGCCCTCACTATCATCATCACGATCATCATCTCCCAATCTTCTCATCTTGAATAAACATCGGGGTTCAGTTCCATAGGGAAACCCAGGAGTGGTTACAACATCCTCTGCTTCTTCTTCTTCGGCTGGAACTTCCACCCCAACGTCTATCTCCATGCCTGCGTCTTCAGCTACTGACATTGGAACTTGGGAACGTGTATATGGACCATTTCTGCGGGAATGTGCAGTGGTGAAAAAATCAGGAGACAATGAGTTGTTGGTGTAATCAACAAGGACCCAATATGGACCCGCAATTATAAATGCATAAATGGCGAAGGGCCTTGTACGATCAATCTGGAATTCCTCACAGATGTATTGGTTGGGTATTAACTTGGTTGACCGTGTTCACAATCTGTACTCTTGCAGCATCATGTGCCTCAGGAGTGAACCAGTCGTAGTAATCCAATGGCTTTATCTCAGCCCAAAATAGAAGAACCTTCTGAGGCGTGTCATCGAGCCCAAGCACGACTGTGTCAGGCACCTTATAGCGCCGCACATTCCCATGATTTTTCTCTATGCGGTATTGGGACATGACTCCTACTGTGACTGTCGGTTTTCCAGCATTGACATTCTTAATTTTGAGGGCTAACAGGCTCCACAAAGGATCCCACATCCCATAGAGATCGCACTCCAGCCTACAGCGCTCTTGTGCCAATTTGCAGAGTGCAATCTGGTCACTGATGAATTGTTTTTTCTCCCGAATGACATAGTTTGTGTGAATCTTGTAAGATGAGCATCGGCGAGTATCTTTAAACGTATGAACGGTGTATGAACAGCTACGAACGGCGTACCGGATGCTGAGAGTCATTGCCTATTGGTTCCAGCTGTGGATTCAATTATATGATTTTGATTTTAACCCATTGTAAAGGTTAAAACTTGTACTAACTGGCATGAGATAAATTTCAGAAAAACTGATGTTCAACGAATCCGGGAAAGGTGAATTCTTTAGTTCAAGTTGGAAAAGTATTCCATCACGTGATTTTCTCGCCTTTCTTTAATCTCAACTGACAACAGTGAACGTTGAAAACACTCATGACTGCTAAACCCGAAAGACTCGTAATGACGGAAGAAGCTTTTCCTGATATTTATCCTTACCTGACACCCCGAGACATTCGCCTTTTCAACAGCTCGCAGAACCGTCAACAACGTTTATTGCAAGAATAGAAGGCATGCCATGTATTAATTTCCAATGTGTTGAACCTGTTAACTGTTCTTTAGTCCTCTAAACCATTCCTTTCGAATATCCCTGCCCAGGAGCTCCCAGAACACTTCTTTCCTCCGCCAAAAGAACGTGCAAGTGTTCTTTTCTACTGCGGCTGGCGAATTACCTACAAACAACTCCATGAGGTGGCGATGAAGGAGTACCCTGAGGAAGTGGTATCAATACAAGGTAAAATCGATACAATCTTCACTTGCATGCGCTTGGTTCCTCGGCTGGCGAAGGATCTCAATCTACCCACGCTCGTTCTAAAACGCACTTATTGTGGACCTCGTATGTCTGATCGTGCACCCTTTCTCGCCATATGCCATAATTATTTTGCGACTGCCCGACGACAAGAAATACTCGAGTCAGAAGGGGTCGAGAGACTGAAGGAACTGCTGAAACTGAATGATGCAGTGTGGGTTGTTGATGAACGTACTCATCGTTGGCCTCGAGCCTTTAAAGGCATGTCACTTCGATCACACCAATCCTGTCAGATCCTCGCTACTGATTACTGGCTACTTTATACAGAACCTGCACCCTACGTCGAATAATGTACTCGTGTCATTTCATCAAAATACACATCTATTCTTCATGTACTTACACAGTATACGTACTCATCGACCAAGACTAGATCAAGACCCTGGGAAGGAAGTGTTTCCGATTTTATAGTGACCCGAGTCTAGCGATGATAAAGGACCTACACACTCAAAAGACATTTACAGTTGTAGCATGGAAGAGTGATTTTAAAAGCGAAGGTGACTGTCAAGACTCAACACAGACCGCAGGTGTACCCGTTCTTTGAAGATCGTGACAGACCAAGGCTTTCATGAACCTCAGGATAGTCTAGCCCAATCTTTTACAGAAGTCAGGACGGAATTCAACCGCTTCCACACACCCGTTGTCGCCGACGATTCAAGAAGAAATGGTTGCTGCTGCGAAGTTTTGGTCAAAATAAGGCTCTTAAACAGTGATTGGTGGCGGCACCTCCAAAACTGATGCCGAGGTAGAAATCCTTCCCCCTCCCATTTGGTCTCAATCTGTCTTTCCTGCTTTGACTGGTCTCGAAATGGCTGACCCGATCTTAGTGGCTGTTGCTTGAGTAGAGTTGACTGGAGGTAGCTGTGGGTTGACTCGAGCTTGCTATAGGCAAGGTTCTGGAGGAGCTCGTGGCATGTACCAAATTCCCAGCACTTGGTTGGTTGGAATCGGTGGCGGGCTGACTATGTAGAGTCGGCTCTACGTTCGAAAACTTAGCCAGATAAAAGCCGCGCAATGTGATAACATATTTCCCCCCCATTGATTCTACGAACACCATGCATCGCCCCTGACCTCCAACATAGAAGGAGCATACACAAAGGTAGCCGTTGTGCTCCTATCGCAATCCGGATCCACTACAACGATGATACATGCCTATATGGAAATTCTACGTGACGTTCACATTCAAACAACTTCTTTTCTGCTTTTACATAACCTTCTCGATATCTTCAGAACTCATGGCAGCATTTAATAGTCAGTACAGCTATCCTCAACGCCAATTTCAACGCCTGTAGGAATGTCGGTGATATCGTAATTGTACCTGACGAGTTCAAACCACGACGTCCTCAGCCTCCCGACCGGTATACGCAAGGTGAACAGAAAAACACAAACCAGATGTAATGACCTCCCTCCGTCCTGCCATAGTTGACTCGAATACGGCTGCACTATACAGAGTCATGTTTGTCAATAGATCATCGAAAGAACCGTCGTTGAGAACACGCTCACAGGTTTTTCGAGATTGCACGCATCTGCACCACCTTTGGGGGGGCAATTGATCAAGTTGGCCGGGTTACCGGGATCGGTAATGCTGGGCTCGAGGCTCGAGGTCGAGTCAGCGAAAGCGACGACGACGAAGGCTGCAAGAGCGATGAGGGCGGCACTGGAGAATCGCATCGTGGTATAGACTTCGATTTTTTGAGTGCTTCGAGGTTAACTCTGGCTTCACTTTGTCGTCTTTCAATGGCTTTTATACTCCCCAGAGCCTCATCCTTCAATTGGCAATTAAGTCGACCATCCAGATGCAGTGGAGTCGACAAACGTGTCGGCTGGATGTTATTCGGAGTAGATGATTCTATACGAAGTTGTTCCTATTGTGCAAGGTAAACCAAAAGCCCATTTGAAGGGATGCCTGCCTGGTAAGTCAGGTTCTTTGGAGAATCTAATACTATGATCAAATGAAGGGACATCTTGGACGTGAACAGAGACCATATATAGACTGAGAGAATGGTGCACCATATTCCTTCTTTGCCAGCCTCGGCGGGCAACTTCTTCCCCATCGTCTGAATTTCAAATAATGTGCCCCCGTCGGTTTGATTCAACCTAGCTTTTCGATATTATTGGGATACTTCCTTCCCTTTAGAAACCCTAGTAACTGGGCCTCTCCGGGCCTGTACATAGTAAGTTTGCCTTTAATTGCGTCTGCACCGGCTATTTGGCAAGGACGAGGGTGAAAGGTGAATGAATGGAAATGACCACTGTTGGAAGTTAATGTGAGTTCTATTTGCATGATGATTCATTATATATTCTGTGTGAGGGGTATGTACCGGAGACAGCAATGTGAACATAATAATACCTTCCCAATTACTCCAAGTTGCTACTCATCTCAAGAAGTCTCAAGCTCCTAGAAAACTGGGGGGAGTTCGTCTCGTTTGAACGTGACGCAGCTTCGCCTCAGCTCCCCGATACCACGAGACTGTAAAACATCGATGAATTGAGTACTACAGTTCTACTCTATATCGGCCCTGTGGTTATTTGGCAGCGCGGCCTGGGGGATAAGGGCAAACTCTTCCTACTTCGAAGGGCCTGCTCCAAAACGCACACATCACGACATAGTAGGTTTTGAAGAATCAAGTGTCATCATTGTTGCTGTGACACACAGGAATGGCATTCGGAGGAAACGAGAACAAGATATCCAGAGATAATTAAAACATTATATACTACCTTCGGCTCACTTGTATCCCCAACCTGCTCTTGGGCTCGGCGGACATATAGAATGATAATCGTCCTCTTTCTTTCCTGCGAAGAGGAAGGGATATCTCGGCGCGCATTGTTCCGCTATCGTAGTAAGGGTGAAGTAATGTCCTTTTCTTTGCGCATCTCGGACGAGCTCCTCACTGGCAGCTATGCGTTCTGGGGTGTCGATATCGATTAGCTCGAGTGTTCCGTCACTGTTCATCACGAGTCGTTCGTTAGCCCGTTTTAAAGGAGCGGGTCTTCGACGTTCGGTAGGTTGGCTGAAACTGGCTGTGGGTTGAGTAGAGCTGACTATTGGTTGACTGGAGCTAGTTGTTGGTCGACTCGAACTTGCTATGGGCAAACTGGAGTTGGTTACAGAGCTAGAGCTCGTGGCATTTAACAAATTCCCAACACTCGATTGGTTGGAATCGGTGGCGGGCTGACTAGATTCGGCTGGATCGGGGTTGGGATTGCGTCTACGTTTAAACGGTGTTGGAAACTTAGCCGTCCATAGATTGTAGGATTCCTCGATGCGCGGAAGCTCGCTTGCAGTGATCGAGGGATTGTTGGAGCTACCCGCTACATGAGCGGAAGTCGAAGCTGTCTGTCTAGTAGCAGGACCCCGGAGCATATGGGCCGGCATAGGCCCCCACAAACTAAAAGGTCCATCAGATCGCTGGACTGGTTGGGCCGACGATATAGTCCAGTCCACAGGGTCAGAAGGGACAGATGGAAGCACAGGAGAAGTAGATACTGGTAGGGGAGCAGCAGTCGGGGTGTTACCCTGCGGAGCAGGGTCTCCACTAACGGCAAGGGAGGCCTTTCGTCGTTTCAAACGCGAGGCGACTGAACCAACATCGTCAGATGTGTCGTTCGAAGAATTCGGACGAGAACGCTTATTACGAGCGAGTACTGGTGACTTGATGGTTGGATTCACTGTGTTGTCGAGGTCAGAAGTAGCAGTGGGCTGAGTAATGGGACTAAAAGATTCTGGCGCAGACGTATGAGGCGCAGCTGTAGCTAATTTTCGAGCAACAGACGCGTCAACTGAAGGGCCTGTGGAGAAAGACACGCGAGTTTGTAAATCCGAGGGCTGCTCGGAGGGACCTGGCACATTCGACTCATTAAGCGGGAGCACCGATCCTCTTGTCATACTGAAAATTTGTTTGTTTTTGGTGAACTTCTTGCTTCGACTGGGAAGAGGTGAGGGATATGTTCATAAAACATAAGTTATGGAAAATATTATTACTCACATTTTACCGCCGTCTTCACCTGCGGTAGGGGGAATCACCTGCGAGGAAGACCCGGAGGTCCTGCGATTCATCTCGAATCTAGTCGTAGCGTGAACATCCCGCAGAATTTTGTCAAGCAATTCGGATCCGCAAACTTCTTTGACGATGTCGAGAAGACGCCAAGTATCTGCTTGCTCTTTACGAATCTTGGACATTACTCGTACAGTTTCATAAGAAACGCTCTCTACTTCTTCTACCAGTTTCTGCAAATCGTTGACCACTGTTTCATGGTCCTCCTGATATTCTTCGAGCATTTGCTGAAGCCAACCATCCGGAACTGCTTGATCGTTAAGGCCCACTGGGGGGTAGACCAAAGGTAAACGCAAGCGAGGGGAAGGGTGTTCCTCAGCAGATTTATCGGAGGTGGGACTAGGAGATCGGGAAAAAGTATCCTCAGGCGGCTCTGGGAATGCATCTCCTAACGGTGGACAGGTGTTTGGCGGTAGAGACTGATAATGAGGAAATTTGGGGGGCTCCCTTCGCTCAATAAGAACAATACAGTCGTCCTCTAAAGCCCAGGTGTGATTCGGGAGGATGGGTATAAATTTTTGTCTTCCGTTGAATATTTTATCAACGATCTCTTCCGGTGCAAGAGTCTTCGGAATATCATAACGCTGGCGTAGTTTTATCAATGATCGTCAAAACAAGAAATTGTAAAAGAGACATACAGCTGCATAGTCTAGTATATAATTTGGGTCCTGTCTGGTGAGATCTTTCGCATTGATTCGCCCTCGCTGGAAAAAGTTTGAGTGTGCGGTAGAGCTCATCGAGTTGAATTGAGTTATGTGCGGTGATAACGAAGGGGGAAATGAAGAGAAACACAAGCAGCTAAGCTTAACCTATAAGCGATTGCCGGGCGGCTCACGCCTTGTTTCGTAGCAACTCGCATTGTTCAAAACAGGAGAACAATAAAAGGTATCGGTTATGGTAGTTCTGGGCGCTTCTTCCTAGCAATTTTGGCCCGTCCGTCGGTCCGACGTTGCCAAGTCCCCAACTAACACTGCATGCAATGACTAATAAGTTTGTGCAGCTTAGCTAAGACTTATAAGATACTGTCGAAAAATGAAAGCCCGATAAGATTGCGGACTTATGAAAGGACTTATTGAAGATAAATGTGACAACCCTGTCACATATGTTTTACATAATAAAGAATAACAAATGTGGAACTTATGGGATATAAATGGAATTTTCGGAAACTATAAGTATTAAATAAGGTCACATACTTTTAGAACAATAGTACAAGACTTATAGGAAAATTATCCGACAAAGTACTAAATAAGTCCCTGATAGGTAGGGTTTTATATCCGAAATTTGCAGGATACTGATGTAGTACGGAAGAGAAACTTATGGAATACATATTGGGAACTTGTGTGACAGGGGAACAAATAAGGCAGGCAAAATAAAATGAAATAGTCAAAAACTTATAGA
>MU823939.1:0-13544 GCA_027921425.1 Lentinula novae-zelandiae | reverse complement strand
AGATTATAAGCTGAACACTATCCAGGTTGGTGCTAGAGAGTGTCACCACTATGCACCCCTTGCCTGCTCAACATTAACCTCAGCTATTTTACTCCTGCCATCTTATGCTTTCAATATATGCTTGATGTCCTGGAAGAACAGTAATTATTTAGGTATGTTGAAGTAATCCTTACAAACTTTCAGTTATACATCAATGACAAGAAATGTTTGATCCTTGGTTACAAAAAATAATGGGGAATGCCTTAACAAAATTGTGACATTGAGAGATCAAAGAGCTCGAGGTCTCTCAATTTAGACTGTTGGACTAGCTAGTGAGACGCAAAATTTCACTGCCATATATATAGTACTGGGTGTACAAGATGTAGGGCGTTGATACAAATGTGATACAAACATTGAAACACTGTGTATAGACCTTTGAACCTGGAGAACGCACAGCCACACCCAGCACAATCCCCAGCAATTAGGTGCTGGTGAATGAATAGTATTGTATTGAACTATTGTTCCATGAGCCTCAGTGTAAGCACTTATGTTCAGTAAATCAATGACTTGTAGTTAATAGCTTTTGAAGAACCTCAGATACCGTATCATGTTTTGCTTCTGCAAATCTCTCCGGTCTGACACTTACCAATTCGAGTCGATATGTTTCTTCCATTCCAATACGTACGCGTCGTAACCGTAATTCAGATGGCAAAGTCTGAGGCACTGTTTTTCTCCCATTACACACCTACATCACCTGTCTCCCAAACTAAGTTTAATTCACGAGGAAGTTTAAGCATATTCCTTAAACCACAGATAGTGATGAGCAGACATACCGCATATGACAATTGTCCATACACTATGTTATACTCTTCTGAAATTGAAAACAAGGACATCACACAAACCGGGGCGACTGTTCTAGCCAACGTTCGTGCGCTTTGTACCATTCCGTTTGTACCCTGATACGTCTCTGCTGGGTACACCATTCACGACGAACATTTGAGAGGTAGCAGGAGGTAGCTGACGCGAATATCTTCCAAGTTGAGCGTAATTCCGAAAGAAGAGTGGTAGCTCACTGAATCCCAACGTGATGTAAGATGCGTATTGAATCGCGACAGAGATCCATGTCGTTTTATCAGTATATCCAGTTCTTTTTGCAGTAAGACAAGCAATCATTATAGAAGAGAACCCCACAATGAGTGCGCTCATTCCCGCGAAATGCATCTCCCATACGCCGAAATGCCTTATCAACGAAGGCACGCCTTAGATGGCTGAAAAGATAAGGCCCGCGGCTCCACCAATACTAAGCAAGGTACCAAGTATTGTAGTAAGACGAAGCCCTCCGTTCGCGATTGAAGTCGTGTATGTAATGGGGATGAGAACGGAGGAAGGATAATGAGGTAAGGGAAGAGAGGACGTAGAACATCCTCGGAAGTCAAGAGAGTGCGGAAGGGTGATTGTCCGTTGTAAGTCTGCATTTTTGCGTCCATATGGGTAGACCGAGTCCGAGTAGAATGGGACGAAGGAAACCAGGCGAAGTTGCTTAACAACAAGCGGAAAAGCCGACCACATGTCTGAGCTTTCTGAACCATCGATGACCGGCTAGTGCATAGCCGAATGTATCAAGTGGCGAAAAGAGGGTCTGCGGAAAGGTGAGATACCATGTATCAAAGAAGACCCAGAACGCACCAGCAAACCTCCAAATTCGCAGCCTTTGACCAAGATTATTCATTGTCTTCTTCACCTGCCGCATTCTCACCACTGGCGATAAGGCATTACCATCAGATTCACGCCCATGCTCGAGGTCGGTGCTTGTCTGTGGTTCTGAAATCCAGGAAGGTGTAGGTTGGTTGACTCGATGTGATGATGATCTTCGTTGTAACCGGGTGAACATGATAGTATGCCGGTAGTTGTGCTGATTACTCGAATACTCGTGACTGGGCGCACATTTCGCGGCTCGGTGCAAGTTTAATTCTTTGGTGTACCGACGTGTAGGAATAACATGGCAGACCCAAAGTCGCGTGTTTACGTCTGGAAAGAGGATATATACTGTTCGTATTGAGGAGCGTGGGCCTATGTATTCCTATTTCCGGATGAGTATCTCGTGTTATCAACATAGTCACATCGACCATGGGGGCAGCTACAAGGGTCAGGGGAATACATGCAACCTCCCGAAAGGTTTAGAAGCAATGGTTTCGACAGGTTTGAATCTGGGTGGTACTGGGCTCACAAGTTTTCGAAGACCCGCGCATGCTCGCAGGGGAAAGCCAAAAAACGCACCCTAGGAACCCATACTCATACGCCAGAATTCAGGATTAGTGTAAATGAATCATACAGGACCCATCCGTGGAGCTGTGTCATGTATTCAACTTCGATGTAGTTTGCATGAGTAATTACTGCGTAGGATCGAATGAATATTAATGTGAATATCGACAATAGGGTGTATGTAATATTCGATGCTGGCAAGTCCCGTCTATGATCTAAAATCTATCGTCTACATAGACCGCTGCCTGTAAATTCAATTGAGACCGGGACATGATGTTCCAGAGGCTCAACTCACTGCAGTGTCCTTCAGAATATCGACGATGACCGTCAAGCGTCTAGGAACTTCGCCTTCCATCTGGCTTGTTCTAGGTATTTGAAGGTCAACGATACGCCCAATAATTAGCAATGATCACAGATGAAAAAAGGGCGGAATGCCAAATGTGAAGGAGACATTCAGGTAAGTTCATTGTACGAGAGCAACATTTGAGGAAAGTTTCTGTTAAGAACCCCATTGAGCTTAACCCGGACGACATCTGAGCCATCTCACCTGGTTTCCCGTAATGCCCGAAGCATTCTTCGTCGCACTCAAAGCTGATTCCAGCCTCCGCTCAAGTTCTTCGATTCTTCCCAATTTCACTTCATGAAACTCCTTCAAAACTTGGAGTTGCTCGGCCCTCAGCGTATGAAAAGCAGTATCGAGCTCGTGGTGCCATGGATATAGTACAGTTGTTTGAAAGGCAAGCGCAGAAGTGGCAATGGTGAAATTCAAATAAGGGAGGAGCATGCGAGCAGTGGGACCGAGGACCATGGTGAAGGATGGGAAGAAACCGAGTAGTAAGGAACGAAAATTGCTGTAGGGGAAAATAAGGGGAAAAACTCGGGATGACTGCGTACCGGTCGGTGGTTAAGTTTATGCCGGGGACGGCAACGACCGTATAAATCACATGTTTGAGTCAGTTTCGGCGCGAAGTCCGGGGTCCCGTTAAGTCCCGACGCCTCGTCCTCTTGATTTTTGTTTCTGGTTTTCTTATGTTCGACAGATGTGGGTGACAGTTATTTCCAAATATCATCATCGAACCCAGCTCTTTCAAATGCGTACGACGCCTCTCACCACATCCATGACAGCATCATGAACTCGAGCTGGCGACGTAAACTTGGTCTGCGAGGATGTTATCTAAAATTAAATCGTGTGTAAGTGGCTCGAGTGTCGAGGCTTGAGGCTCCTTAGCAGAATTCTCTCCCATGCGTAAAAGGAGCTTTTTCTTAGGGTAAGTTAGGATCTGGTAAGCTATGATGAGGGCTAAGGGTTCAGCCGATGGTGAGTTTTATCAGGGTTTAACACCCTCGCTTCGTATGCATAATCTCTCGATAACATCGTTTCAAGGTCCCCGGCCGTATGTTACACCGTTGAATTCCTGTATAACTTGACCTGTACCGTATCCCTGCGATCCTTTTCAGTTTAGCTCAGCACCCACCGGTGAAAGCTCTGGTGTGTAGGACTTCGCTGTCGTCTCTCTCTCTCTTATTTTTCCATAGGCATTCGTGCTCCCATGGAGTCTGTTCGCGCCTTCCTGATCTCGCTCATATCCTTGTTGTCGATTTAACACTCTCTGACTGGAGGATGCTTTTCTCATTTGACAGACAAAAAGTTCAATCTCAGTGCTGGTCACTCGTTCCACAAGCTTGTCCTGGGAGTACAAATTTGCCGGTCAAATTCCTTACAACACCCTTGTCCTGCACCCGAACCCTTTCGTTGTTCGTTTTTCCTGGTAACGCGTTTCTCACATCGTTTTTGTCGAAGTTTGAATTTTGTTACGATGAATGCAGATTAAGAAGATTTCCAATCGGTCTACCTACCTACAAACCCTCCCTCAGGTCCCCTCTAAAAAGAAGAACGATTATGCGCATCGCGATACTTGTTTTCGTTCAGCTCATACTTGTTGCATATGCTGCACCGTTAGACATGCTCGTGAGCAATCACCTCATTTTTGTATAATGAATCGTCTTCTGATACCATCTTAGACGATCAACAGCAGTCCTGCCGTCCAATCATGGGCCATCTCTAAGAAATCAGTCAATATCAAATTCGTAGACCCAACCACCGGAAAGCGCCGTCTTCCTGTATCAAAATCCACAATAGAACCCTCAGTAGTCCGAACCTGGCTCCGTACCGCATTCGCAGAGAATTACGACTTTTTTGATCACAGTTGGAAGACGGTTTTCGAGAATGGGTTTAATGGGACTGAGGCGTGGCAGGGAGACCCGAATGGCGTTTTTACGATCAAATTTAAGGGGATCGGTAATGGTCTGTGTTATAAGAACTGGTGTACGATGAATGTTGATCAACAGGGACATGGGACTGTGTCGCCGGTTTAACGTGCTTTCTTCTTCCGAACCACCTGTAATGTAGATATCATACAGTAGCTTGATTAGATTCAAGTCCGGACCAATGTCAGATTGGACTTATTTATGACTCGTTTCAAAAAATCAGTGATAAATGAGCGTTAGCGTAAAAGCCTACTTAACTAAGCCCCAAGTTTAAGCGCTTAAGCTTGGGGCTTAGTTAAGTAGGCTTAAGCACTCAGATATACAGATTGCTATTCATCATACCTAACGGCACCCAACCCAAAATTTCACATATCCATCGTACACCAACTCCCTCCCATGCAGCTTTCATCCACCGGACCCGTAAAATTCACCGTAAATCCCGTTAGTTCCTCACTCCCATTATACCCATTCCGGAATCGAAACTCCCAAGATGAATCGACAAATTGGAAATGCATCGCCATTACTTGGCGGATCCGGGGCACGAGACCTGCGGGTTGGACGGTATTGGGGTAGGGTTCGTAGTAGGGTTCGCCGGAGGCACCAGGGAGGAAGTGAATGTGGATGATTGGTCGAGGCCAGGCATATTCTTTGAAGGAAGAAATATGGGAGGAGATAGTGTTTAGGATGGCGTGTGTTGGCTTAAAGAAATTGGTATCTTGAGTGGGGAAATCAAGGAGGCATTCAACATGGTACTTACGTTTATAGGGATAGCATGTATCATCGAAGCCAATACCCAAAGGCTGAGGAACACGGGGTTGAGGTACATCGTTTATTCTCTTTCTTCTCTCTTGGTTTGTTGGGGTGTTTGAAAGTGAGGAAGTGAATTGGAAGCGTGGACCGAAAGAAAGATCCAACGTTATCTATATATAAGCGAGCTTTTCAAGCGGAGAGCGGAGGTGCAGAGGATCTTATTGAACGAATTTGACCAGCAAATCTTCGGGGGTTCCGAGTGAGCTCTGAAGTGGTGTATGTTTTATATATGCAACAAGAGCGATTTATGCCCAGAGGCTATTCGTACGCGTCTTCGCGAACCAAGGCTGTGTTGTCTTATGTGACCTGTGTTCCCGACCGGGTCACTCTTTCCAGTCTTGGAAGGGGAGAGAAAGGGAAGGAAGGGAGTTAAATCAAACAACTTGGCCCAAGATCTGAACACTGCACAAGAACTTCATAGCGATATGATCATGAACGCTTCAGAGGGAACCTGAAACTTATAAGCGCCATGCGGCGTAATTGCAAGCGCCTGACGGTTCCAACCTTTCTTCCCTCTCGTGAAATCTGGCCCGCGAGACCAGGCGGCAGTACAACGAAAAAATTCAAACGTTACTGTAAAACGAGCATCTCGCAGGATCTGGTCGTACTTTTTTATACCGTTTACTACGCCGAATCTTATCGCAACCTCTTCCTTTTTACAGCACGCTCCAGCCCTCTATCCACGTCATCGACATTCTGGTCTCAGGCGTCTTTCCCATCCCTCAGCACAACAACAGTATATCCGTCATAAGGCCTTGACTCGCTGGAGGACTCAAACCCCATCAAGCAGACTGGATTTTCTTCTAATGCAAACTCCTCCAGAGGCCGTTTACATCAATAATATATGTGTGATTAGCTCTGCAAGGCTGAAAATTGAGCTGATCCTACGCATTCTCAAACAATTCTACCACGGAAACGAGTGCTAGCTTAAAGACCATTGAGAGAACACGTGGGAGATGTCGTCGAGGAGAACAAAGATGTTCTGAGCCTATAGGATGCCTATAAGTACTTAGCTAGAGTCTGCCACCAGCACAAAAGAAGATTCGGAGAGATATTCGAATTACGTTCTCTCGCGAGTCTCTCTGTACATTGTATACAAATGGTTCATGCCCATTGAAGATCATCGATCAAGCTCTGACGACCCATAACATATCCATTCTGTTCCTTGATTGCAGTGTGAACCCGACTGACATGACTTAACAAGGGAGAAACTGTGCCAGAAGTACGAAGATCCTTCGATAAATTCTCTGTATACTCGGCAAGACGTTCTGGCGTGCTGCGACACAAAGTTTCGGCGCTTCAGCTACCGTCAGCATCCGCAGTGAGAATTTTGCATCATCTCGTTCTTCATCATTCTTTAGTCCTTCATTATCTTCTTCTCTACTTCTCGCAGCTCCTACGCCGTATTCATTTGTTCTAGAATCTTTCTCAAACTGCGCAAACCCTTCGGCAATGCCCTATCTGGGTCAGGAGATGTCCACATGCTCACTGCGCGACTGAAATGGAGTTAAATAAGGACTCATCATATGATTCAAATGCATTAAGATGAGGATGCGAATTACGGTCAGTTTGTTTTGGAGAAGCACGACTGTGCTGATGCACAAGCTCATGTGGCCCGGGCACATCCCATATATAATGCACCTGCATGATTGTATTGTTTCCCTCAAGCAAACAACTTATCCTTCACGTCCCTGCTCCCCACAACACGGTAATTATTTGGGAAAGGATACCTCAAACTGCAATGGCGCTCAACTATAATACACAGACGGAGGATCTATCAAGTTCGTTCGGTTACCTAAACTTGCTAGTAGTGCGATTTGGCTGATCCTGCCCATTATTCTTGGCTACATCCTTTGCTCTCGACTTTGCTTTTACCGTTTATGTGTTTTAGGTCAGCAGGAACAACCACCACCTTATTCATTCGAGCCCCCCATCCAAACCTCACCCCTGAGACGAGTCATTATGAATTCAATGGAGTATGGTATGTACCGATTCCCCTTATGAGATGGATAAATCTAATTGTATATCAGAAAACATACATCCCCGCACCTGTGCAATCCATCGTCTTGTGGACGATCTTCTACGCCTCATTTTCATTGAATGTCTGCCAACTATCCCGATATCTGATCCCAGGTTTCCCACTATCTTCATGCAATCACACCCCTTGAATGTATTGACCAATGTCTGTACTCAATGGGGAGAGTTAGCAGTTGGGACCTCTGAATTATGGCGGGATATACGCATTGACTTTGTTGACTGTGATGTTGATTATAAGGCAGGATTCTGGAATGAGTTAGGGAAAGGCATCTTGGGATTTTGGTTTGATCAGAGTGCTGCTCACATGCTTCATGTGGAGCTGATCATCGAGGAACCCAATTATGCAGACCACCATTGGGGTGATCCAAAGCATCAGAACCTGGACATATCTTTTCCAAGATGTATGCGGTCCTTTTATGATGCATTTTCCATGTTGCCTTGGGCCCGTCTCCACCACCTTGGGCTTCGGGGAGTTGGAATCACGCCCACCCAGGTGCTTGCTCTTCGAGACTGTACCAAACTCCACTCTTTGGTCTTAACAAATATCTACAGCTGGGATCCCAATCTTGACCATTCACTACCCCCCAAATCATCTATCATACTTCCTGACCTTTATCAGCTTACCACCAGCTTAGGAGTATCAGATCATTGGGAGTATTTAGAATATCTCCACGCTGAGAATCTCATTGACCTAACACTACACCTAATGGCACGGGTACACGTCGACGAATTGTTATCATCATTTCTCAGTTTCTGTCAAAAATCCCATTGCAGGCTAGAACACCTCACTCTTGTTTATGCTTGGACACCGACTGCAGACAATGTCCGTGAAATATTCAGGACTTTGCCAACACTGAAATCATTCAATGCCATTGAGGGTTCTGAGAGTGAGGCAAAATGGGGCGAGCCTTTTCTCAATGAGGATGTCTTTGTGTCACTCATTTGGGAACCTCAGTGGGGGCCAGTGCTTCTTCCATTGCTTCAAACCTTCACTGGAAATCGAATGGATATCAATGCTTTTGATGTAGCAATGGCATTTATGGAAAGTCGTGTCAATCAAGGATTGAAGAAGGTTTCTTTTGACATTGAGGCTGGTGATTCCTACAAGGATGTTCGGGAAAGACTGGAAAAGTTGAAGATGCTCGGTTTGGATGTCTCTGGTATTGGTCTTACTAGATAAAACTGATTGCAAAATTGTAGAATTGTAGAGTGAGAGATTGGACCGGCTGTAGACAGTACACATATCTCACCCTGCACGTATAATTTTGTGTGTATGTCTTCTTTTTTACTATATTTCATTACCTCGAGGATACACCTACCCATCTACTGGTCCGCGCCTCTATATCGATCCGCACTTACAATGCCATCTCACCTTACAGAATATTTTGAGCACATCATTCATATTATAGTGTTCTGTTTATATGTTCACCTCGTCATTGGCTTAAAAGTCTTTGAAGCCCTTGCCAGTAGATTCATAAACAATCATGACAGGAACAGTTTTTCAAACTTCAAAGTAGTTTAAAAAATCTCAGATTCATGAGTGACTGTAACTTAGCTCATGAGAATCTTCCAAATCTCCTAACGGTATTTGTTAATTGGAAACCTTGATAATAATATTTCACAACCCTGCAGGTTTTAGATTGGGTTCATTGTACCCCATGAATGTGGAACAGCATTGTAGGATTTACATCTGTAAAACCTGGATTTCCAGCTAATAGAGCAGTTGGCAGCACTGTCCAGCTGGGAAAGTATTCCCAGCAGTTGATGTAAGACCTGGGTCAGAATTGATCTTCTGGGTGGAGTTGGTATGGGTAGTTTACGTTGTAGCATACTAGGAGCAGGCTGGAGCTTGAAGGTAGCTATGGGAACCGCGACCGAGGACTAGAATGACCTAGTGGGAGTATGGGAATGTAAGGCATAACCCTTGAGGAGGTCCCTAGGATGGTAATTGAAGTGCATTGACAAACTCAAGAGCAAAGGAGCAATGAAAGGATTACACTTTATAAATGGTGGGAGCTATGAATGTCAATGTGGAACCATTAGAGCTAGTAAGAGACATAGGCTGTAGGGAGTGGGAGCCTGAGAAGGAGGTTCCGGGATGAGATGCAGTGGTAGTTGGCGTTCCCAAATGGTGGAGGTATTAACAGAGAAGCGGTATGCAGTTGGATGTCATGGGGAGCTTCAACATTACTTAAATTTAAGGTCCCAAGGCTTGTGGAGTAAGTAGAGAGCTTAACGAGATGTTGAGGATGTTGGCTCACTGAAACAATAGACATTTTGGGGAGCTTTAGAATTGTTCAAGGGAGGTTGGGAACTCACTCGGGGTGCTTAAATGTGAAGTTAAAGCATGTATTGAATCGCGTAGGCGTGCAATCATACAGACAAAAGATTGGGATAGAGAGACTGAGAGTAAAGAAACAGAGAGTAAAGGAAATTCCATATACACTGCTGCACAGAATTCTCAGAATATCTGATGGTTCCCAGCTTTTGAGAATCTATGACAATCCTGTCAAACATTCCTGAGACTGAGAAGCGCCCAAGCTGTCAGTATTTTACAAAATTCAACCTCTTCAGGAAAATCTTTGCTTGGCTCCATGAAATTCTTTGTGTATATCGAAGATTATGATTTTCCAGTAAAATTAGCCCATATCAAACATGGTACACCTCACATTATCACCTCAGGGAATACACAAATCAATTTCTTGAATGGTTATTGCAGTATTTGTCAAGTCCATGCCTCGGTGCCCTGCTCTGCCGCTTGGTATTCCGAGATCTACCATTTATTGTAATCTCATTTTTATTGTTCTTCCTTGCTACACATTCCCTTTTTACTTAGGCTCTCCCTCATTGTTTTATCCTTTGTCTTATTCTCTACCCTGCAGGTACTATATGTATAGCTCCTAGTAGTTAGTCTGGTGCCCCACCCCGATGCGCCGATCTGTAGATATAAATACTGCCAGTACAATACTGTAGTTCCTCAGTTTAATTATCAACTTAGATTATCCTCTCCAACTTAAATCACTAGATCTTCGTCTCTCATCCTTTAAGTCTTCAGGCTCGTTGCCTTGAAGTTCTCCTTACTCTGACCTCAGGGCTTATAAGTTCTTTGGTTCACTTCCCGTCGTGGGTGATACCGCCACTCTGGCTTGGCTGCTTCTGGTTCTCTCCTTCTCTACTCACAATCTCTGGGGACTAGCAGCGTAACGGCGGTGTTGTTAATAACTTCACTACTGTCCCACTCAACCTTCTGCCCTTAGACACCTGGTGGCCTCTGGCACAGCTTCACGGTGTGAATGATCTTAACAGTATAATTAAACTCGATCCGTTAATGTCATACTGACATATCATTTTTATGCCTCCAAAAACCAGAGCTCAATCTAGAGCTAATTCTGAGGAAAACACTTTCTTCACTACAGCCCAATCATTTGCCCTGTTCTCCGAATCTATCTCTGCCATCGGTCAACCACGTCGCCATAATTGCAGTTTCGGTCCAGCCACTGTCTCTACTATGTTGACTCATCCTGAAGCTATGGAAGAAGATCAACAATTTGAGTACAGTACTCTGTACACAGGTGATGGACAACCTGTCCAAGTTTTGACCCCTCATCGTGGACAACCCCCCGTGGTCGCCCAGACTCAGGGCCGGTCTACTACTCGAATTGAATCTCCCATACTCCAAGCCATAGCTCGTCATACTGGGAAACAACCTCAATGTTGTGCTACTTCCAATTCTCTTTGTAATCCACCTCCTCATTTTGATCTGGATGCTGGTGATCACAATGACCAAGACCCTCCTGTCGAACCCAATGGTCTGGGCGCCAACAACAACAATCCCGACAGCGACGATCTGGATGATGACTCTGGCAGTTTACTGCCTGGTGACCCCAGTGGACCTAGCAGACCCCGCACCCCGATCTCTCCTGACATCCCCAACAAGCAATGTGCTATGTTGGAACTCCTCTCGGGCTTCAAGGGTTCTATCAAAACCCTCGGTACCATCTTAGCCACTCTCAACCAACCCTCGGACAGCTCTGAATCCAAGAGCAAGGTCAAGGAGCCGGAGGTATTCAACGGTTCGGACCCCTGAAAGATCAAAACCTTCTTCCTCAATCTCGCCCTGGTCTTTAATGACTGACCAAAGTATTTCACTGACCAGCAGAAGGTGAACTATACTCTTTCCTACCTCAGTGGCTCAGCCACAGAGTGGTTTGTTCCTGTTAAGATCATGTACACCGGGTAACCGTGCCAGGGGCTACAAGGTGTCTAAGTGCGGAGGGTCGAATGGGACAGTAGTGAAGTTATTAACAACACTGCCATTACGCCGTTAGTCCCCGGAGATCTAGAATAGAAGAGAGGAGGACTAGTAGCAGCCAAGTCGGTGCAGCAGTAACGCCGATGATGGGGAGCGAACCAAAGAACTTATAAGTCCTAAGGTCAGGGCAAGAAGTACTTCAAGGCAACGAGCCTGAAGACTAGAGAGTGACAAGAGTCCAGAGGGAGACTCAAGTCGAGGACGTTAATAGAGTGATCTAAGATGATAATTAAACTGAGGAACTACAGTAGCGTACAGGCAGTATTTATATCTACAGATCGGCGCATTGGTGTGGAGCGCCAGACTAACTACTAGGAGCTGTACGTGTAGTACCTGCAGGGTAAGGCAAAAGACAATAAGGAGAGACTAGAAGGAAGGGGTATGTGTAGCGACAAAGAACAATAAAGAGAAGATTACAATAAGGTGTAGATCTCAGGATACCAAGTGGCGGGGCGAGGTGCCGAGGCATGGGCTTGACAGTTCCCAACATCCTGGATCCGGACCTTGACTCTCTGCCCACCTGGACCTCTTCGTTCAAAGCTCTCGTAAAGGAGATACAGGACAATTTTGGCATTTACAACACCCAAGGTGAGGCCAAAGATTCTCTTGGTAACCTGAAGATGAAGGAAACCAAAAACATCCAGAAATACAACATCCGGTTCAACACTCTGGCTGCCAGTACCAACTGGGATCTGGCTGCCCTGAAATGGGCTTACAGATGAGGTTTGGCAGAACACATCAAGGACAAAATGGCATGTTTGCCCAAACTGGTGACACTCGCCAATTATTGTCAAGAGGTTCTTTGTATTGACAACCATTATTGGGAGCGCAAAGGAACTAAGAAGCATGAGGCTGGTAAGCCTTTCATTGCTCGGAACCCGAAAAAGGGTTCCACGGACTTTAAAGCTGGTTCTACTAACCAGCAGAGCAACTCTCAGTCAGCCATTGGGCTCTTTGGCACCATTTATGCCTAAGCCCAAACCTTTCAATGGAGGTAAACCAAACAACACTGGTAAACCTCAGAACTCTTTGAACTGTGGCCAATCCGCTGGTCAGCACCCTGCATTCAACCATCTCAGTGCCAATGGGAAAGTTCTCCCCTCCAAGAGGGAAAGAAGGATGAAGAACAATCTTTGTCTCTTCTGCGGGGGTAAGCATCAGATTGCTGACTGCAACAAGCAGAAGGCTTGGGAATCAAAGGGCTGTGCTGCCGAGGTTGAAGAAACCCCCGACACAACTACTGTGGTTGTGGAAGAGGAATCAGAAAACTAATCTGCAGCTCTTGTTCCCCGATGCGAAACAAGAGCTGCATTGATCAGGTTCGTACCTCACCTGGGAAGTTATATCTCAACACATCCGCTCTTTCTTTTATTGAATGATCTCTTGTAATATCATTAACCACTGAATTTCCGTTATCTGATTCAGCCGCGCTGGCAGAACCTATTTCTGCTCTCCTCAAATTTCCTACTCCTGTTGATTCTGGTTCTACCGACTCTTTCATTGATACTCGTTACGTTTCACAAAATTCCATTCTGACTACCAAGATCTCTCCTGTTAATCTTTGTCTTTTTGATGGCTCATTATCTTCTAAACCCATTACCAATATGGCGAATATTGCTGTTTGGTTTCCTTCTGGCGAGCTGCTTCTATTACCCTTTTATGTTGCACATTTAGATTCATCTTGTAAAGCAGTATTAGGTTACAGTTTCTTATCCCGCTACAATCCATTGATTGACTGGGCATCTCAAAACATTACGTTCTGTAACACTTCACACTTTGATTCTCCACAGATGTCTGTGCCTTCTGTGACCAACATTGTTGATGCTGTCACAAAGTGGCAGCGGCGGAGTGACTAAGCGGAGCAGAGAGGCGGAGC
>MU823938.1:0-13560 GCA_027921425.1 Lentinula novae-zelandiae | reverse complement strand
GTCTATCTGTATGTAGCCCAAATATAGCCGCTGCCTTTATTTGTCAACTAGTCCGGCCGTCTCCGAAGATAAGGCGAAGTGAGTCATACAAAGTGCTTAAACCTCGTCGAAAATGTTTGATCGATAGTTACCAAGCCAGTAAAACTCGTCTAAGCCATGATGCATGATGCATAATGTAGCCATCGCTTCGATGGGCGAAAAGGAGTTGGCTGATCTTCATGCGGTTGCATACGGTATGATAAGGATTGTCCGTAAATTCTTATATTTTTTGTATATTTGTCGTCCTAAACATGCGTAGAACTCATTCGACCGTAGCCTATCGTTACTTTGCGTTACACATTTCGTCCGCAACCTGGACGAGATAATCCCACTTGTGATCCTTCTCAATGGAGATGGATCCATCGAAATTAAGCACCTTCTGCTGGTCCCAGGCACGAGTACCATAGTCAAACGGGCGCCCATTGACAAAGTCGACCTGAAAGGAAGCGTTGAAGAAACGTTCTTGGAACTATCATCTTTGCATACCAGATCCCTAATCCATGTCTTCATCGTTACCTCTTCTTCTGGGGTCGGTCCATGCAGGACAGAGTAATTCCAGATGGGCTTATCGAATGCATGCCCGACGCCGAACTCTTTCGGGGCTGCTCTTTGAACGAAGGAAGGCCGCCAATTGATCATATAACGGTGCACGGAAGAGAGTGGCACACCTCCATCACGAAGTTGTCGTACGAGAAGTCTTGAGGGTGCACGGACTTGGCCATCCGAGACTGCAGCAGGCGTTTGGCTCCAGACTATGTGACAAAAAGTGTAGACTTACCTATGTCTCCGTAAACTTTCTTCCAAGGATCGATGTTGATATCGGGGTCTGGATGTGCGCCATCCGCTTTGATTTTGCGATTGACGTAGGCATCCACCATCATTCTTGTGACTGCGGGCGAATAATAGTTCCCGACTTCCTTGTAGAGTGTGTCGAGATCATTAGGTGGATTAGTCTGTCTATAAAGTGTCTCCTGTTTTCGGAGTCAGCATTCGAGGGACTATGAACTCTTTTTTATTTTAACGAACCTCGTCGCGGACCTCGCCGATCAGCAACGACATCCCCCGTCTCTTGAACTCTGCCGCAAAATCGCCATTGAGATATCGGGCAAACAAGTCCATAGGGAAGAAATGCCCATCTCGAATGGGACGGAATGTGTGATTATCGAATGCCATGATCCTATCAACAAGCTCGAGAGCGGGTTTGGATCGCAAGCATTCAAGCTTTTCTGAACCGCTCAAAAACAAAGGAATCGCGAATGCTGTCAAAAGCTCGTCAAATTGCGGTTGAACCTCTTCTACAGTTTTGGGATCTGCGGGGATCGCATTTGAATACCTGAAAAAAAGAGAAATCTGTTTCTGTCGAATAGATCCTATTCAACTTAGTGGTTCTTACATTACAAGGCGTCTGTAGAGAGCCCGTTCTTCGGGATGGAGCAGAAAATCATGAGAAGCAAGGGCATGCGTGCTGTATGCACCCGCACTCCGTCCGGAGAGGGTTAATTCCTGGGCGTTACCACCAAAGTGATGGACATGTTCGTGAGTCCATAACAGAGCAGCACGCTGGTCCCATAAACCATAATTTCCAAACGCATATTCGCCGAGCGTCGCAGCCTCTTCCGCAAGCTCGTTTGAGGCCAAGAAGCCGAACACGGAGAGCCGGTATGCAGCGGCTATAAAAACACATTGGAGACCACCTCCAGTCGCTGATATAAGCTCGGTGGGGTCCATGTTTGGATCGACTGAGGGGTCTCCCACTTGGAGCCAGCCGCCTGTTCGATTGAAGATAGATAAGAATCGAGAAGTACCACAGTACAAGGGACATACCATGAAACCACAGCATCACAGGCCAACCTTGTTCAGGAGGAGTCCCAGAGGGAGTCCAGATATTCAAAGTCAGACAGTCCTCGTCATATTTCGAGAAGGCGTGATTTCCAAGCTTGGTGTAATTTGGCTGTGGACATATCGACCCGAATCTTGTACAGTCTCGTGGGGTGCCATTGGGACTATAAGAGTAGCCAGACGGTAGCTTTCGAGGTTTTCTCCAACGATAGTGACCTGTGGGAGGAAGGACATACGGTACGTTCAGGAAACGTCTGGCAAGAGGCTCATTTGTTTCTGCCCGAGATAGAACTAAGCCTTCGATGTCGCCTAGATCGCCGACTTGAAGAACACAGTTCTGAGTCTTATAAGCACTCAAAACGTTGCCCATGGGAAATGCGAAAGGGAGGGAAGGCAAGGAGCTCTACAAGTAACTGCAATGTCCATGCTGAAGAATTTATCTATTTGGAAAACCGTCAAGAAACCGTTGTGTGTTGAGGCAACAACTTGCCACAAGGAAAGAGACTTTGCCCGGAGGGTTTTTCGGTATCTGCGGATATTTTTGGTACCAAGGCGCCGAGGAACGGTGGATGTTCGTTAGAAGCCAAGATTCTTGAAGGAACTGTCTTCTTCTTCAAATATTTTTTTGTGTAGTTAGTGGATCATGGACTACATATGATGAATCGATGATGAGTGACGTGATAAGTTCTCGCCCATAGGGGTCTAGTGGTTGGCGCTGTCCGGCAGGCTACATGGTATTTTTTTTTCAGCTTGTTTAAGTACTAACTTATGCCTTGACTATATCTCAGTCTTATTCATCCTTGGTTTTAGGTCATAGTGAACCTTGTAATCTGGGAGTAGTCCTGAGTAGTACAATTCCCTCCGGAAACTGACGGGAAACAGCGTTTTGATAGGTTTTGATTAGGGAACATAGGATGTATGCATGGTATAATTCCACAGAGGGTTCCGGTTTACATTAAAGCTGGCATAAAGTATTGAACATGTCGGAGAGATTTGAAAATATTTGAAGACAAGAATTCCATCGATACCGCGGAAATCCGGGTAGCGGAAAAATAGCTAGACCTTTCTCTTGAAGGAAGAGAATGAATACTACGTAGAATAGCGTGGATTTTGAAGATATCAAACCTAGAAATACCCGCAGGGAAAGGTCTGGAAAAGATACATATATAACCCGTACTAAACTACGTGTAAAACACATACCAGTGTCGGAAACACCGAGTCTTCGCTCATTTAGCCGATCTTTAACTCTATATGCGCGGATCCCAGCTACATTAATGCAACAGGTATCGAATGCGATTTCATACACTCCGTGGAGGAATGTGTACATCGCAGATTCAGAGCGGAAGTGAGCCGATGCCGACTTTGGAGCCCTCAAAGCCGGGAAGTGAAAAGAAGAGGAGCAGTCACAACAATGTTAGTTTACTTGTCTAATGCTCGGGCAAAGGCTAAGGGCAGCTGTATAGGTACCGCCGGCAAAAAAACTCGAATTCCCCTGGAATTCCCTAGGCAGGAAGAGAAGAGAAGAGATACCGACGAGTCACGAAGCGCCGGCATGGGCGCTTCCCTAAGATATATGTGACGTCGGAACTCCACCCTTAGCCGGTGCATCCTCTTACCACAACCACCGTCTTATATTACTTTAGAGAATGCCTTCCTCTTACAGTCTCTATCGCGAACGACCATCTTGGGGAACCAATCAAGTGCGTGTCTTCACAATCTATCGCGCATTTTTTTTCCAGATGAACTTCTTCTGGGAAACATGAAACTCGAATTCGCGCGACAGCTTTCACCGGCTTTCACAATAGTCTTGTTTAATCTGCTTCGTTCTTCATTGATTGAGCCAGTGAAAGAGTCGTTTCTTCAGAGATCTTCACCTAGAGGAATGCGTTATTCTTGGTGTACTTGCGCTGACTGCTCACAACCTACAGTTCCGTTTCGATCTACCACCTCCTGCCCCCTCATTCCAGCCGCAGCCATCCTGTAGGTCAATGCAGCTACGCGCCGCATACACGTTGCTGATCTGAATTTTTTTCTGGATAGGGAATGGCTGGGACTTTTATTCTGCCCATGCCGCAGGCTCTAATCCTGATCCGTGAGTGCATAACTACTGACAATCTAGCATCATTCGAAGCTCCAGCGGTTGATGCATTATTATCAAAACAACAGATCTCTTTTTGATATGGCCCGGAATGGAGCAAATTACCGTGATGGTGGGGTTGGTATCAACGAAGCTCGACACTGGCACACGAGGGTTTACGGCGGTTTGGTATGGGTCCTCATCTTAGCATGTGAAATTATTTTGCTCATCTGATACATTCGCCCTCCAGGGTGACTTGAACAAACTCCTTCCTGAAGAATTGGGACACGCTGCTGCCTACGAAGCCTACAGAAAATTTATCCATCATAGTTCGATGCGTGAACCACTATCCGCTGAGCCGGAAAGGCAGCGAGAGGCTCTGATTGCTCTGGCAATGGCGGAAAGTAAGTCGTTTGATTTGCTAACATGTGTTCTCGTCTGTCAATATCTAATTTCCACATAAAGCTACATTACTGTTGCAGTACACTGCTAGGGGAAATGATTTTTATACACGCCGGTCGGCTGCCGAGTCAGCTGCAGCTACTGCGTCTCAAATTTTTTTCTGGGTTAGTGCGACTCGTGTATGCTTCTCATATTCTCTGATCGAAGTTTCGCTCTGTGTAGAGTCGTGATCACGATGATTATGATGCCGAATTTTACCAAGGCAGAGGTCGATCTTATGGATCGTACGGGAATGCATCATCGTACGGCGACCCCTACGCTTACGACGCGGAAACCATGTATTCTCGTCGTCATCCCCGTTCCCGTTCTCGACACGGCTCTCGGTCTCCTCTATATCCTCATCCGTTTATAGACGATCGCTCCTCAGTTTCATCAATCCCCATCATACCGAACGCCAGCTCGTATGGATCGAGCTTTGATAGCTCATTTGGGTCCAGTTACGGGGGAATGCCGATGAACGGTAGCATGTCTTCCACTCTTCCTATGCGTGGGCGCAGCATGAGTATAATGGGGTCGGCACCATATGGTAACAGCATGCAATATCCAACTATGCCATATCCATATGCTGCAGCTCAACCGCAAACGCAATACATCCCCTCTGGTGGAATGGTGATGCCCTCGCAACAGGGTCAAATGGTTTTATACACCAAACCCAAAAAGCACCATCGTCATCACCATCGTTCTAGCAAACATGGCAAGAAACGCTCGAGGAGCATCAGTGTCGAGCCCATGTACCTTCATTACTGATTCGTAGTCACCAGTCACTGCGTCCGTCGCTGGTCGATTTCTACTTACCATCCTATATTTATACTGAGCGTCTAATATTCCATATGTTCCGTGCGTAACAGCAGCGTAGTTCGATTTAGTATCCTAGTGTATCCAGAATGTATCTGTACTTTGATTTGTACTGGCAGTGTATGTATGATTTTACTGAAAGGCAGTCGACCGTTCAAGCATTTCGGTGAAGGTGTTGAGAAGGCCCTCTGAAACTACTGCCGATCGCGAACACGCTTAGCCAACTGCTCTACCGGACGCTATGTTTTTGGCTTATCAGTGAACGAGATTGGTCACTATGGGTAACTTGTAGTTCAAAAGAATTCTGTGGAAAGTGGCACAATTCGCATTTTTGCTTCCAACTGGTTGAATGCTTACCCGTTGAATTCAGTCAAATCTGCGGTCATTCAATATCGCGGACCAGAATTCACAACCAGAGGAAAGAAAACGATTATAAGAAAGGTTGCTACTATTGATTTTTGAGGGATTTGAGTATGTAAATGACGCTATTACGCGTGGGCAACCTGTAATACCTCGACTCGATAAATAGTGTCATATCGATTCTTCTGCCTTTGTGAGAGTATTAATGTCCGAATAGCATATTTGAGAGCACAGTTTTGGCAGGACATACGTAGTGTATTCCACTGTATTTCAGAAGATTTCAGGCTCATACTGAATCTGTTTGTCTGCCGGCCTTGTCAGTGTTATTCAATATAGTAATCGAGCAAATTTAGGGATTTTGTGCGAGGTTCCTCTTCTTCCCTTCTCCAGAACGGCGTACTTGAAATCAAGGTCGTAGCGTAATCCAGTACAAGATTCTTCTGGGCTTCTGTATGCGCGCAACAACTGCAACAACTATGCACTGATGAAACGCAACATCTCGGGTTATCACCTGGTTATCACTGCATCACCCGGGTCACCGGTCATCACTGCGATCCCTTGATTATCGTCACCAAAAACACAGCCTCCATGTGCTGGCCTTTAAATACCCAGCGCAGCAGTTCAGGGTTTAGCAATAGGCTGGTCCTTTTCCCTCATCGTCTGCAAGCAATTACACGAACGGCTCTGGAAGCCCACAACAATCAACTCAAAGAAATTCCAACTGACTCAAACGAAAAATGTCGTACTACGTGCGCTCTCATACCTTTTGTTGCTGTATCCGTTGAGTGTCTTTCCTCCGGGCTCGTCTGCTTCATTTCTCATCGACTTTCTCTTTTAATATCTAGCCGTAAGATTGGGTGTATTCGTGAGTATTGGAGCCAAGTAATATCTTTTTTTGATCGAGCGACTCATACCGGTTCTATTTCAGATAATTAGCATCCTTGGCGTAGGTTTAGGTGGTTTGTTGACCGTTGCTGGTATCGTCCAATTGAAGAATCTAGGTACGACTTTCGTCCTGTCTATTCTATTCGAACATAATGCTCATACCGCCGTTAATTTCTAGGGGATGTACCTATGAAGGAAAAATGGCCGTATATTGTCCAAATCATTGTTTATGCGGTCTACGCCATAGTCTCGGTTCAAGCGTCAGTCTTGCTTCGAAAAATTATTCTATTTTTACTGAACGATCTCGATAGCTTTTTCGGAGCTACCTGTCGCAAGCTTTCGTTGATCAGGTCCTACGCCGTTATATTGGCCATTCACCTCATCTTTTCCATCGCCTCTGGTGGATACTCTCTTTACCACTACTTTCAAGATTCTCCCAATGTCGTCGAGGCCTGTATCAACGGCTCGACTGACGATGTCAAGATTGAGACCTGCAAGCAAGGGGAAGACGTTGTGAAGGGTGTCATGGTCGGCGTCTTCATTTTCGTTTGGCTAATGGAGCTTTGTAAGTGATCCTCATGCGAGATGCATCTGTCCTTACCTAGGTGCTTTCCGCAGGGGGTGTCTTCATCGTGAGGGAGTATGGTCATCAATTGGAGGAAGAAATCTCTCTCAGGGCCAAGGGTGGTCCATGGTAAAGCCGCTCATTCGAGCTTTCTACCCCTTGGTCGCAATCTGTATTCGTTTGTATAATGGCGAATGCTTCTCTCCAATGTAGATTTTCATACCCGTGCAAGAGCTTTTGTTCATTAAGATTGACAATTTGTTCATTGCTAGCTCAGTACTCGCGACATGTGATCGCTGACTGGAGTATGTATATCTGTGTATATAACACCATGCCAGATCCTTGGGAAGTTTATGGGTTATAATCTCTGTGGTTACAAACCATCGAAAAAATGTCATTGACTTGCGCTACATGCAGTTGGACAAAGTTCAGAAAACAAAATATTTCTCTCGATCTACACAGATGTTACAAAGGGTGTTTACATTGTCCAAGTGACTCTTGTTTTTCAGTAATTGTAGCACAGGACACGATACTCGTTAATATGCACCTGCTTACCGCCATAGGGGATGTAGGCGCCTGACACAACGATATAACATACGTAAATGTTCTGAACGACTTGATAATGTGGACGGGTTACTCACCGTCGAGTTTGGAGCTTGCAATTCCAGGATGGACAGCATCTTTGTGAGGCCCTTGGGCGATATACAAGGGTGTCCCGTCTTTGTCTCGACCGCCTTCGACTGGACGAAGGCCGAGGTTCTCGACGTTGAGACGACCGCTGGCAGGGACCCATTGCAAGCCGTGCATGTCCCCGACTAGGATTTCATACGTGTCGAGCTGCAAGGCGATCTTCAGAAAAAAGTTCTGTTAGACAATTGTTTGGACTAACCTGTATTTCCTTGTTATCATAGCCAACGACAGCGCCTTTTTCAAACACATTGGATGCCTTGCCAACCTCTACCATTCAAGAATGTATCTTCAGTAGTATGTTGCTAAACACAAGGAAAATCCTTACGGATGGTACCCTATCAGAACATTATCAATATGCCAAAAAAGAATGTATAGTTTGGGACAGACATCGACATAAGCTCTGCAGATCCAGAGCATCCAATCGTGTTCCGGTCCTACAACAATCGCATTAGGAGGTATATTTTTGCCTCTGTTGAGTACCCATTGTGCTGGGGAGCGGGGTCCATATTTCTTATATTCGTTGAGTCGCGCTTCAGCATCATGTAGCCAGTTTTGAAGAGCCCACGAATCAGCCTTTTTCTATGATGAATTATTGCGTGAGTTGAAATTCATACTAGATGGGAACATCGATCACATCTTCTTCGCTCTTCTCATGATGCTTGTATACGTAGTAGCCTGCAGCAGCAGCTCCGATGGCTCCGAGCAACCCGCCTCCGATCTATGGTATAGAAGAGATTTCAGGACAACGAAAGTGGCCTTCGGATGAGATCAAACCTCGAGTTCTTTCTTCCTGTGATCATCGAGATCGTACCAGTGCTTCTGGCGTTCTTCGGGCTGAATGTCAACTTTCTGGCCCTCTGGAGCAGGAGGATGGACTGCGGAGTGAGATCATCAGCGGCATTTCGACACACAGCAAAGGGGTAGTTCGAACTCACATTCTGGAGCCGGCTGATAAGCTGCAGGCTGTTGGTGTTTTTCTTGATATCCACCCCATTGACCTTGATCCTCATCGGAGAGGCGCCCCCAGAGGTTTGGAGTCACGGTAGGGGCCCAATCGCTCTGTGGATATGCATATGAATGCACGATATCACAGGATGAAAGCTGTGATTACCTGAGAGGTATGAGGAATAACAATCTTGTAGCGATGGCCTAGATGCAGTAAGCACAGGTTCATGGTTCGGACCTTCATATCTCAACTTACCTTCGTATTGGACGACATCGCCGGGCTTGTATGCAGTTCCAGGTTCCCAGTAGGGTGCAGACATTGTGGTAGTTCAAAACGTCGTTCTGAAAGGCCACAGAAGCGAAACCGGGCCTTTTATTCTCGGCAAAGGCTGTGATTGCGTCACATTCCTGGAACGAGGGTTGGAACTGCAGAACTAGGATGGAGCTACTAGAAAGCCGGCCCTTTGTCCTATCGATCGAAATTGGGCTCGCAAAATGCCGTCGCAAGCGCTGTTAACTGACATGTGGATGTTCTCGATGATTCTTTGGATCTCAAGGTTAAATCGTTTTTGGTTTGGCGGATGTCAGGTTCTTCGTTTGAACTCTTCTGTTCTGCGTATTTGACTTTGTAAGTAAGCTGCAGGGAGCCACTGCATACTGTACATGTGTGAGGGGTGGATGTCATGTAATGTTGTCAGTAAGCAAGCTTGTCACTGTGAGCAAGAAACAGGTAAGAAAGAGTTGAAATCGGCCGCTTTCTCACAATACGGCCCTTCGGCACCGACTCCACTACCTTCCTTCTACTACATGGCGACGACTTTTGCAAAATTCTTTAATCACCCAGCAGGTACTTGACAAAGACATATGAGAGACCCGTCATTGATTGCGAATAGGTCCCAAGACGGTGTTCTTTTGGGGGCCAGTGATGAAGTGGTGTTTGGTCGGCGCTGGGTTGAAGGACTTGAATAGACCAGCAGACAAACTCAGCGTTTCACAAAATTTGGGTGTGCTGCTTAATATCCTCTTCCGCTCAAATGGCTTGCTGAAAATGCTCTACAGCCTTGACAGCGACTGGCTTTATTTGGGTTCGATATTCTTTCGTGATCATACCTGTCAACTACAGTCTAGCTGCTGTATGTTCTGCTTCTCCTTTTCCCTTCTCTCTATCTCATACCTTCTGGTGTAGGTCAATTTCTTTGTCGGACTTTCTGGTATAACGCAGCTGGGACGGATAGCGCAGTACGTCACCTTATCTACCCTACTAACCATGCCGGTGAACGCTAATGCTTCAATAGTCATCAGTACACTCAAGGGCAACTAACTGCCCCGACCAAAGCATAGAGTTTTCTTATTTCATCGACGATTTATCCATCTATTATCCCTCAAATAATTCAGACAATGAAACGAGTTGATGAGGGATTATAATTACTATTTGTTACATTGACATGTCCAGACGATCTACAAGCAAGCTACCGTGAGACTGAGCTCGAGTCTGAACCCTTCTCTTCCTTTTCTCCTCCTCCGCCGTTGAACACCCCCCACCAACTACTACCTTTGATTGCAGAGCCCGCAGCGGAGAGAACGCTGTCCATGAGGATTTGGGCATCATGATTCGTTGTCTCCCCATCCTTCTCCTTGTACTGCCAGTCACGATGGTCCTTGAAAGAATCCCATGGTTTAGGACGCTTCCGACCGGAAGACGATCGAGTTGAGCGTGCGTCACTCTCTTCATGATTGATCATATCCAAGATTGCTCCTGCCGCAGTGTTTACCACACTTTGAGTTCCTACTGCATTTCCACCATTCCCCAGTAGCCACCCGGCACCTGCGGCCATTGCGGCTAACAATGTGCCCCATTTAATAAACCAGAAGGTGGTTCGAAGCATCCAAGTCGTTGTACGATACAGACTCACAATCGCAAAGTAGGCTGATAGAAGGGCCAACAGTGGAGGCAATATTGTTTGCGCGTTCCAGTTTGACGAGTCGAATATTAGAGATTGAAGGAGTGTCAAGAGCGCTGATACCAGCGCGAGACCGTAGGAGATGATGGATATCAACATCGAGTAAACCGGCTGCGGTAGGTTCTCGGAAAGAAACGACAAAGCAGGGTCCAGGAATTCGGGGAGTGGAATATCTGCGGGAGTAATCATGTTGGTCGTGAAGAAAGCAGTGAGTACTACTACTAGTGAGTGGTTGTACCCTGGAGGCAGGCGTAGCGCAGTGCCCGCACGTGACTCTTTTGACCGACGGCCGGCACAAGCACGGAGTTTATTCCGTTCCGGGATAGGCAGTACACCCGAAGCCAGCCCGATACCTCCCCGAAAAAAACATCATGCCTTCATTCCTTAGGGCAAATGAGTAGCTGGCAAGATTTTTGAAATGTAAAACCTTGTGCAAAGTATTGCAGGCAAGTCAAGGATATACGAGGGTCCAAAATCAGAGAGGGTTCAGAACGTTCGAGGCACACAAAAAGGTTCCCAGAATCATTTCAAAAACGAAAGCGGCTTCTGCGGGAGCGGAGCTTGAAATTTACGGAACTGCTATAAATTCTCCTTCAACTGTGACCAAAGCTAGCTTTCTCGCCCCCATCACGTCTCTATCTGGGTTGACGTATTATCTCTATTCCTCCCAAATTTATTCTCATACTTGCGCCCAGACATGGCAATGAAAAGAAAGTTCGACGGCGACTCCGAAGATGTAGCCTATAAAGTAAATATCGCGTATTCTCTTGTTCAATTGTCCCTATCTCGGTTCTCATATATGCGTTGGTCAGAATAACAAACAACTCAAGCTCGTTCCATTCCCTAACTACGAGCCTACCATTGACTGCATGATGAGCGATGCACAACCTTTTTATGATCATTACCATTTCCGCAACACATCTTCCGCCAGCTCTGCCTCTTCTCACGCGTCGTGCTCTCCCACCACACCTCCTTGTACGGAATGTTTCCATTTTTCTTTCCCCACATGTCATTCTAATATTATTTTCAGCTTCTTATCCCTCCGTCGAGCCTTACCCTCTTTCTCTAGTACCAGATGTTTTAGAATCTAACCAAACCTCTATGCCCAACGTCGGTCTACTCCAGCCTCATAGCGATTTTAAACACCACGGGTATAATATTTGCTGTTCCCTATCTTTCTCTTCGGCTTACAGGATCTTAGGACCAACTGCTCAACTATTCCGAAATTGCGTGTCGCCTGTGCGCCCGGATTGAATGGCAACCGAACGATGTGGAGCTTTTGCGAAGAATGTGGCGCCATCTCCATGGTCAACAGCGACTAAACATTCAAAACATCATCAACGCACAAAGTTCATTCAAAAAAAAAATTCCCGCCCTCGGTTTCGATTCTTTCCTTCTTGCTACTTATGCTTGCTGTCTCGTCCACTATTCGCTTTCTTTGCCTAGCCTTTCCTCTATCGTGTAGTTTGATCCCTTCCGACCGTGCTTTCTTTCCGGCTTCATCATGATCTTGCTATAACTTATCCCTATTCAAACTTATGGCGATATGTCCTGCTCTCGACAGTATCCGACTACTCCTCTCGACCTCCTCTCCACAGCCTTACCCAATATTTGCCTCGCCTCCTCTACGTCAGGGTACTCATGCTCGTCGCCTCTGATATTCAAAAAAAAAAAAAAAAAAATTCAACACGGTCTCCTGTACAATATTTTAGATTATGGTTACCTATTAGAACGATACTTATGGTGTGCATTGTATGTATGTGCAAGATGTCGCTGAATCTCGAAACTTGTTGACTCTTCATAAATTTGGCCAGAGTTTTGAGTCTTTGATTGAATTTTGAGTCAGGCTTTAGGATGTGGAATCTGAAGTTCTTTAGACGATGCACAGTGAGTTTCTTCAACTGCAGTGTTCAAACGGTACATACGTTTCAATGTGTGTTGGATTTGTTGCTTCCAGATAGCTTCACGATTCTGTATTTTTCTTAGTTTACCTTGCATCGTCTATGACCGTCAAGCTATGAAATTGGATCCAACCAGATTTCTCGTCGCAACACCTCATGCTAACCGACCAGTGAAGCAAGATTTCTGAGTCTTCCAAAGAACGAATCTGGTTTCGCAAAATTCACCGACAGATACCACAATAAACCATGTAGACCTTCCGAAATAGAGTCCAGACAGGGCAGATTGGGGTAGGGTAGGTACTGGCAGGGTAAGCGAAAGCGTCAAAAAAACTTCAGCTTTTGCGGGTTCCTGGACTGTAGGAAGGAGCATGTTCGGAAATTTTCATAACCTAGGCAATATTGGTAGAGACAAACTGTCCAGAAAAGTCTCGCAAAGATATCGCCTCTGGCTGCAAGGCAACACGGAACGTTTCATCAATGCTCTCGGTGGCGCAGCAAAGTAAGACAATTTTCGCAACCACATGGTGATGGACATCGAGGATCCATGAGCAAAATACAGGGACCACATGAGCCACGCAGTGACCAGGACTCACTAAAGATATACAGCCTCTAGACCGACAGAGGATACTCGTTAAGTATTGAATCTGCGACTGATCTGCTGCTACTCGCGAGAGCACATAAAATGCCTTGATTTAGATCAAAGTACTCTGACTAAATTGAAACAACGTAGGGTGAGCTGTTGAACACATCGCCTGCAAAGTATAGCATTGACATTCGGGTACTGCGACGCCCTATGCCATACTACGCCGTCGTTCGTTGCTAGAATTGAATCGGATCCAGCAAGGTCCAAGGAGGCTCGTATTTTTCGAAGGTAAAACAAGTGTGTCCGACGGCCAGTACGTTTGCACGGAGCACCATCCGCACACTGCTGCATGTAGAGATGAGATGCAAAGGTATTCTTCCTGACATGATGAGTTCGCCCAAACGGAGCCAGGGTAGTCTAGGACCCCTGATTATACCCTATGATCCCATATGAAAATT
>MU823937.1:0-13567 GCA_027921425.1 Lentinula novae-zelandiae | reverse complement strand
TGTTTTTTTTTCTTCGCAAGGTTTCAAGAAAAAAAAATGCGCTTCATCAACTTCCATGTTTACTATCTCGTCTTGTGTGTTGGTGTAGTATTCACAGTCGGGTATGCTATGCCTTTTCAGGTGCGTGAGGGCTTCCGCACTCATATCTATGTCATATATATATGTCTCTTCTAGCCCGACTCCGCATCCACTCCGCATCCCAAATTCGCCCGTGCAAATACCAACCCACAGCTCCTAGCGACCCTCACCTTCGTCGAAACGCATTCCGGCGCCGCGATATCCGGTGCCCCTTCAACCGGATTCGTGCTTTCCACCAAAGACGCACAACACTACAATCTCGTCCCATTAAAAATCCACAAACGGCTCCGGAAGGCAGTAAAATCACTAGTCCCCCCTGAAGACAAAGATTGGGATCTAGTTCTTGCGTTCAAGAACCGGTTCAAGGCCTCTGGTCATAAAAATGATGCATTCAAAGTGTTCTTACTTGGGATCGGGGAGTGTCTCGATGGGTGTTGGTTTGATGTTGATAAAAGTGGTGAGATTGTCGCGGGGTCGATGGAGGTGAGTACTCCTCCACACTGTAACTCGATGTGGATCCATTGGTTTTAACAATACGGATTTGTGTAGTTTCCTCCCGACTCGGAGTCTGGCTCGGAATGAGGGGGGGGGGAAGACATTTTTTGCTGTTGTTTATGTACGATCGTAGTATGTAGTAGATCGTACACCGCTCATTCTGTGCCAGTATCGTACTTGCCCCAGGTGGAACCACCCCGCTGGATATGTAATTACAGCGATCCGTCGTCGTCGTCTTCCACAGCGACGGGACGGCGGCGGGCATTCATTCATTTGATTTGACATTCATTTGTTCGTTTGTTCGTAACATACACACTCCGACGGGTCCTCCGACGCAAGCTTTCGCGGTATACTTTAACGCAGGGCTTACGCTCAACCACTTTCCACACTTTCCATTCCATTCCATTGAACTATTAGTATATATGTACAGCGACGAACCGTCAGGGGAAACCAAAAAAAACCTCGCTATATCCATCTCGTTATCTCATCTCGTAGACGTCAAGTTCAAAGGGGTCGACGGAGAAGCAGTTCTGGGCAGTTATGTATAGTTGATTTTCCAATTTCACCGATAGATGAAACCCCCCTGTGGTCTCCATTGACACATCGCCTCACAATTGTAAATTGTAAATTGTATATATAAATAGCAAAATATACCGAAATAAAAGAAATCGTCTTTACCTTTATATCACCCCTCCCTCCCCCCCACAGACAAAGGAACTCACTGCTGGTCAGTTTGAGAAAACCAGAATACAAACCACCAAACACAAAAACCAGAAACACAGTACCAGAAACACGAAAACAATGCGTTTCGAATACAACACCACCCTATTCCTCATCGTCGTAGGTCTTGCCTCGACTGCGTATACCTTACCCTTTGAGGTTCGTCCAATCCCCCTAATCAATGTACTATAATCCATATCTCCCTTCTCCCCCTTCTTCTCCAGGTATCCCCCGAACCTAGTCCGAATATAACCACCCGCGCAGTATCCCTCACCCCCTCCCAACCCCCCACGGACCCCAACACAGGCACAGGCACAGGCACGATAACCTTCCTCGGCACACACAGCGGTGTCCCCCTCCTCCCCCACGAGTCGCCCAAAATCTCCACAGCGTACGAGGACGGTCACATCCCCAGCGACGTCTACAAGCGAGTACGCAAGGCCGTGCGGGAGGTGGTGCCTGGGTGGGGCGGTGGTGGTGGTGGGGTTTTGGCGTTTTCGAATTCGTTCCAGGGAAGTGAGGGTGCGGGAGGCGCCGGGGCTAGGGGGAGGGTTGTGCAGTATGGTGTGATTGAGGTGAGTTTGGAGGGGATAGGGAGATGTCACCCTGGCGGGTGTACGTTTAAGATTGATAGGAATGGGAAGGTGGTGCAGGGTTCTCTTACCGTGAGTAGCGGTATTTCTTCTTTTGTGGATTAACTGATGTGAATTATTAATCTATGTAGGTCCACAGTTGAATTTCTTCTTGTGTACGCAGAGTAGTTTTATGTAAATAAACAAGTGCTAATTGTACTAGATATACATGTGTTATATATAGTTACCAAGTATCTTGCTACTGCAAACAACTCAAAAATGAAGAAGCTGGAGAGAGAAAGAGAAAACGCAAGTCAACCAACCATGCCACGAAAAAAACATCGTTTCTACGCAACAAGTGACCACCGCAGGGGTCGAACCTGCAATCTCCTGATTACCAACTTTCTGAATATCGTAGTCAGACGCGATGCCATTTCGCCAGGCGGCCAATAAAAACATTTCCAAGATCATGTGATATCACCATTCCTTTCTTTCGACTACGTCTTGCACTTCCCAAAGGGAGAATCTCCACACGCAAATCAACCAATCCCCGAGTTCTGGTACCCGAACACTAGAGAGTGCTTATGCTAGTCTAGCCCAAGATCTAAAAGGCGTCAAACTCCCAACTCCCAAATTCTAATCGTACCTGAACCGTTCACCAATGCATCACGCGCACGTCTCAACTAAGTTCCCATCTGACACTGACTAGTACTGACTCTCGACATTTTTCCCTTATTCAACGGTCTTCAAGGGGGGTGTCATACGTACCTACTACCGTGAAAACTCTATTCATACTAATCCCCAGACATTGATTTCGTGATATCTGAATTTTTCCATTGTTCCTTACTGCTCAGCTGCTACATCCATCAGAGATATGCACCCAGAATGTCGAAAAAGGTCGAAAGGACCCATCAAGCAAATCACCTTGGGTTTGACATAGTTCCTGGCTACTCAGTCGACTCAACTTCGATGGATTAGAACAGTCCTAGTCAAGAGTCAAGTGATTCTTCAAACGCCTGGGTGATACATCGGGACACCCCAAGTTATTTCGTTAGTATATATGAGTCCTCTGGGGATACGTCCAAGAACTGCGATGCTTCGGGATGATACTCCTTATTCCTCTTCAACTTTCTGTTATCAAGTTCTTCTTCATACTTGCTCAATCCTGGGTGAGCGTGAACTATTATTCCCTTGATTTCACGGACTTACATACCCTCGATCCAATACATAGCTCACTCCAGTCAAAACCTCTCCAATGATATCTCGACAAACCATTCCAAGCGGATGGGCTTTTAATTCCTGTTTCATGTGAGTAATATCCATTTACTATACCGTGTATTTCATTAATTAATTAATCAATTATCATCGCTATCCTCCTCCTCTTCCTCCTCCTCTTCCTCATACCTCATTCCTCGTTTGTTTTCCAGCGACAATACCTCTGCCGGGCGGCTGCTCACTGTCAACAGCGGGCTCCCTACCGAAACAATGACCGTACCCGAATGTATCGAGTATTGTTCCTCCAACAACTGGGCGTACGCAGGTGTTGAGTATGCCAGCGAATGTTGTATGTCCCATAAACAATTTTTTTTTCCAATTTTCCACCGTAATGATCTGACTTACTCCTCGGAAAGATTGCGATGAAATCCTCCATCAAGTCGGTTCACAGGTCACCGCGGCGAGCGACTGCAACATGCCATGCACTGGCGACCCTTCTCAAACATGCGGCGGTCCAAACCTCATCGACGTGTATTGGGACGGCGACTCGACTATACCTTCCAGCCCGCCTACCTTGTACAAGAGCTATTGGTCGTACAGTGGGTGCTTCGTGTATGTACCCCTCTCCCCCCCCCATGATTTTTCGAGTATGGCGGTGTTGATACTAGGGTGTACACAGGGACGACACTACCCAGCGAACACTCGCTCAACAGGTATACCCTGATTCGGGTCTGGTCACCCCCCCGAGCTGCGCAGATACATGCGCGTTTTATGATTATACGGTGATGGGAACCGAATTCGGGGGTGAATGTTGTGCGTCCATCCCTCTTTCTACTTAGTGACTAGTATTTCAGTCCTCACTCAAAACCAAATATTCCATTCGATACAGGGTGTGGCAACACCACCGGCTCCGCCTCCCAACTCCCCGACACCTCCTGCACCATGCCCTGTACCGCCGACCGAGACTACCTCTGCGGCGACGCAGCTCGTCTATCAGTCTACCATCACACCCCCCCGCCGCAGGAAACCTACACCGGGATATGCCTGGATCTAGACCTCCCTAGTTGGGTGGATATCTCCAATTTCACCGTGCTCGCGATCCCGAAGGAAGGTCCGACGGCTGAAGGGGGGTGGGAGGGCGCGCAGCTGAGTGTTGTGGATGTTTTGGTGGAGGGGGATACGACGTATTCGGTGCTTTCGGTATGTCCTGGATTGTGGATTAATCCATGATAATGATTATTTTCTTACTACATCTTACACAGGCATGTCAAAACTGCACCGTCACCTGGCTCGGGCTCTCATTCAGCGGCGAGGGAGCCGGGTACTTGATCCCTTCCTCCCCGAACCGGGACGGAGCAGCCCCGATGCTCAGCCTCAACCTCGTCGCAGGGGAGAGTGTGCGGTTCCAAACTGAGGCGAGTATTACGAGTATTGATTATCCCAATTTTTGTACAACGGTGAGTTCCATCTTCCTCCTTCCCCCTCTTCTCCTCCCCTTCCTCCCATTCCCCCTACTCCCTCCCCCCTTCCCCCTCCCCCCCTCAAGCTTATCATCACAACCCTTTCTTTTTTACTTATCTTCCACCTGGCAGGCAAATCCCTACCCCGCAGGCAGCAGTAACTCACCGACCCCTGACGGGCCTGTTCTCCAAGGCGACTACCACGCCGATGCGTGGGCGATGTGTCCTAATACCTCCGCGGTGCCGGAGGGGCGTTTGGATCTGGTTTCGCAGCCTCAGGTGGGCCACGCGGATTATGATGTGGAGGAGTGTGTTGCGGTTGATGTGTGGGTGCAGTGAGGAGTATGGTGTAAGGTGACCAGCGTCGTTGATGGGGGGTTTTCTTTTCCTGCGATGGTTTTGAGTGAATGTGTTATTTTGTTATTTTGTTCTGTTCTATTCTGTTCTGTTTTGTTTCAAGATTCCTCGAGGAGGAGGAAGGGGAGGGTTTGAGGGGTTTTTTCTCTGGTTTCTTCTTTTGCTTTTTTTTCTGGTTTCTTTAAGTTTCCGACTCCTGTCGAATACGTGTTTATCTATCCTCGATGTTGTACTGAACAACCCATATGTCATGATCAATTTTCTACTTGTTGACCCAGAGCGAACCCGAAGACCGTATTGTTATTGTATTCCAAGGCAGACATTGTATTATTGCATAGTAGTAAATCGGCTGGTTAGGGCTAATCCGAGTCAACGACAAGGTCACCTCTTTTTTCTCGTCAGAGTATTGCTTATTCGGACAACAAATTTCGATGGACACTCAAGATGGTACTAGGATTATTATCGAGAGTGTATGTAGGTCCATTCGTCTATCTGGTGAAGCCTGATGCGCAAATTCGTCTCGGGTTTTTTCGTCCGCCGAGTTTAGAGAAGAGCCAAAAAGAGCCTGCCCAACTTCTTATTACCCTTCACCCTTGTCCGATGTCTGAAATCTGATTATTCACGTCGACTTTGAAGCCTGAGAGCTTGGCGCTCTAGCCTGACATAGGCTTTCTATCACTATCTCCTTGTCCAACTCCAAGATCAAGATCAAATTCCCTGCCCAGTCGGTCGTGTCAAAGTAAAAAATGATCATATTCTGAACTTGAAGGTTGATGCGGACGTTGGCAACTGCATGATGGGACATCTCGAGAGACGACAAGTACGACTCGGAGTAACCTGTCTGATTGATATACTTCAAATGCCCCCCTTCCCCCCTCGGGGCTTAGTTTTGGTATCACGTACTAGCGTTCACATGGCCATGTCGGCGCATCGATCTATCTCTATCTCCTCAACGCCGTCCAGTTCCTGATATGCTGCTCTGAATAGAACCACACCAGACCAGGAGTCAGCAAGCCTTACCTTTCTCAGTGCGCCCTTTTTCTCGGAACATCAAGGGGTACTAAAAACTTAGTTCTAGGTAATGCTTGGCGGTCCTGTCCTGGTCAGCGAAAAAAATTCCTGTACTATATAAAACTCGTCCAGTGGGCTCAAGCTATTGGTTCATCGGGATCTAATATGAGACTCCTCCAAGTATCTCATCGGCTGCTCGTTGCGTTGTTCATGCACTGTGAATTCTGGGTTAGTAGGCTCGGTCGGACTGCTCGTAGTACACACATCCACTCTGCTTCAATCTCATCGTTGCCATCATCTAGTTTTTCGCTGTTGTATATGCCAGTGGTTCCAGCATTTCCGTGCGGCAGACAGACATCCCAACTGGATGGTATCCTTATTCTTGTTTCATGTGAGTTGTTTCGACTTTCAACTTTCACTCCGCTGGTTCGGCTAAGACTTGTTTTACCATACAGCGATAATACATCGGCTGGTCGCCTGCTCACCACCAACAGCGGCCTTCCATCAAATACCATGACGAAAGTCGTATGCATCGAGTACTGCGCTGCAAACAATTGGACATATGCAGGTGTTGAAGACGGGGGTGATTGCTGTGAGTTCTTCGCACCAGCTTCTTCGTAGAAGAAATCCAGTGAGTTTGGAACCCGCTTCATCTCTTTCTGTAGATTGCGACGAGCTATTTCACGAAAATGGCTGGCAAGGGACCGACTCTAGCGAATGCAATATGCCGTGTAACGGCGATCCGACTCAGACTTGCGGCGGTCCTAATCGTATCGATGTATATTGGAACGGCGATTTTTATACACCCAGCAGTCCTGCGACTCTGTCCCGCAGTTATTGGTCCTACGGTGGTTGTTTCGAGTGCGTCGTTTGGCAACGACAGCCTGAGGCGTTGAACTTTTTATTCTATTTGTCATTTCCAGGGATAGCCCCAGCCAAAGAACCCTCAGTGCTCAAGAGGCTGCTTATGGTGGTGTAACCCCAGCTACCTGCGCAGATGCTTGCGCGTTCAATGGGTATACCGTAATGGGCACTGAATACGGTGGCGAATGCTGTAAGTCCTCAAGCCACTGCTTATTCCAACTCACTTTCGATAATTCATCAATTCCCGACGCAGGGTGTGGCAACAGCACGGGTGCAGCAGCTCAAGTCCCCGACACCGAATGCGCGATGACCTGTAGCGCGGACAGAGACTACCTATGTGGCGACGCGAATCGTCTTTCGGTGTATCACCACAATCCCCCTCCCCCAGAATCATACACAAATCAGTGTATCACGGAACTCCCGACTTGGCTTAATTCTTCGCATTTTTCTCTTCTCGCGGACCCAAAAGAGCCGTCAACGTCGGGCAGTGGCTGGGATGGTGCGATTCTGCGGATTATAGATGTCTTGACGGTTGAAGATACAACCTGGTCGATTCTCTCAGTACGTTGTTTCTGTTCGCGTAAGTATGCACTAATACTCCATGTTGCAGGCATGTCAAGCTTGTAATATAACCTGGCTTGATCTTTCTTTCAGTTCGAGCAGTGGGGGATCCTTGATTCCCGAGTCTTCGTACCTCAACGGTGTCGCCCCGATGATCAGCCTAGATCTTACCCCTGGAGAAAGTGTCATATTCCAGACTCAGTCAACGCTACCTGCTGGATATAACGGATATACTGGATATTGCGCATCCGTGAGTTTATACTTCGGTACTGAGACAATTTTCATACATTTCTTTCCAGGATGATCCGTATCCTCCTGAGCAGTCAATGGGTAACTCACCAACAGATGGCCCAGTCTTGCTAGGCAATGGACATGCAGATGACTGGGCGATGTGTCTAAACTCAACGGCATTCCCAATCAACCGACTAGACCTTGTTTTCCAGCCAAAGGCAAATCATCCTAACTATAATCTCGAAGAGTGTATTGCAGTGGATTTGTGGCTGGAATGATCCATAAATTCAACTTATGTTCTGTTCAAATCTGTCAATGCCATGGCGAATAATCTCGAATAATGATATTCTATGCTACACCGTGAAATAAGAATTTCGGTTCCGCTGCTTGCGATCATCCGCGTACACCGGGCCGGGCGTGCACCGTTTTCTGTGTACTTTTATTGGCCTGGGTTCATAGTCTTTGAACTAATAGTGATGCTTGTAATAAATGTAGCTGTGCGATACAGGAACCCTGCAAGGCTGGATTGACCTTGAGGCTCTGTGATAGCATATGCAAGTCATTGGGAGGAAGGCCGAAAGGCCTCTGGGTCCCAGCGCAAATCCCCGTAAATATTCACAGTCAGCTGCGATTCCCAAAATGTAGGAGTGCACGACGCATCCAGTGACTGTGGATACCCAAGCTAGGAGGAGATGCACTCATGATCTAATATGCAGAAAGGTGTTCAGGGCTCAAGGACTTACCAGTGTAGCAGTTACTGGCTTGAAGGTTCTTGACTGAGGATCTGTAATGTATGGAGATGCCCATATAGGTAGGAGCCTGTGACGCATCATGCAGGAGCAGATACCCAGTCAGGTAAGAGCAGGGAACCAGTGCTGAGTCCAAAGTATGGAATTTGCAGGGGTTAGCAATAAGCAAAGGTTCAGAGTTGTCAAAGAAATCAACAATGAGCAAGGTTCAGAAAATTAGCAGAAAGGGCAATAGCCCAGAAGTAGCAAGAGAGTTCAGCATTAGCATGAAAATGGCTCAGAATTAGCAATCAGAAGTTAGCAATGAATAGGTCATAGCAAGAAAGGTTGGCAATAAACAAGGCTTAGAATTGACAGGAAGAATTAGCAAGTAGAAAACCAGCAGTGAGCAGGAAGAACTGGCCAGTAGCAAAATTAGGAGTAAGCAAGGGATAATGAAATTAGCCAGATTAGCAAATAAGAAGATTAGCAATTAGCAAGGGACATGAGCAAACTCAGGCTCAGGAAATTAGCAACAGGGCAACAGCTCATGATTAGCAAGGGCGCTCAGAATTAGCAAGAAGATTAGCAAGTAGAAATTAACAATGAGCAATGAGCAATGGCTCAATATTAGCAAGGGAGTTAGCAAGTAGAAAATTAGCAGTGAGAAAAGCTCAAGAAATTAGCAAGAAGGATTAGCAGTGAGCTGATACTCAGGAAGCATAGCAAATAGAAATGAACAAATTAGCAATGAGCAAATGCTCAAAATTGGCAGAAAAAATTTAGCAATGAGCAAGACTTCAAGATATTAGCAGAAAGGGCAATAAGTCAATATTGGAAAGGAAATTGGTTGGTGATAGGAATGAGCAAAGAGGCTCAAGAATTAGCAAGAGAGTTAGCAATAAGCTAGGAGAATTACAAAAGTATTGTTGAAGGCCACATGATAAATGTTCAAAATGAGCAAAGGGAGCAAGGGTGAAGATGGGCTAGAATATTAACAATATGGTTCAATTTGAATTCCATGATGCAAACAAATTCTACTGAGAACAAGAAAGGATGATAGCAAGGTGGTGATTGGAGTCAGGATTGTCAAAACTAGAACAAAGGTTGTAGGCAGGGTAGCAGAAAGAAATGTGGTAGATGCAAAATGTTGAAAATGACAGACAATAGGCATACCTGTGCAGAGCATCATGGGTGATGATCTTTGCATACAACAAAGGTTGGCTAAGGGATGGAGATGTAGTAGAAGAGGAAAAGAAAACGGAGCTCGACGCGCCAATGCGCCGAGTTGCTGCACAGAGTCTACAAATGGACGTGATGGTGGTTCGTGGCAAGAGCGACGAACTCGCATCACGTGCATGTTCGAAGACTCTAGTTTGTTGCGTTCGTTCCGAGCTGACAAACTGCCACTAGTCAATTCCCTTTTAAGGATGGTACATACAGGGTATGTACATAACTCGCTAAACTTGCTTAATAAACCCTGCCAGCCTTGAACCAGTGCTCTCTCTGTTGTGATCAAGTTACCGAATTTTCACAAGAATGGCACGTTATCTATCTCAATCACGCATCGAAGGGTATGGGCATAATAGTGGGTAAAAAATAGAATCAGCTAGAAATTGAGAAGTTTTTTGACGATGCCAAAAAATAGAGAAGTTTGAGATTTCAAAGTACGACCAAAAATTGAGAAGTTGGGAACATGTGAACAAAATTGAGAAGTCTCATATCCATTCAGAAAAACAGATAATTTTCTTATTCTATGTAAGATAAAAATCACAAGATAAATTAGAAAATGCTGAATTACAAACCGACTAACCAACAAAGATATAATCTGATATAATGCATTGTTCCACTGATGGTAAACAAGCGCCTATTCCACAGATAGTAAGCAAGCGCCTATTCCACTGATGGCAAGCGCCACTGAATAGAGCCAGACTTTGTAGTGCAAATTTTGTCTTGTGTTTTATCTACAACTTGTACAACTTCTGTACACTGTTTGGCAAATAAAGACCTATTTCTGTCAAGCAGTAGTAAATAAGCTGAGTCTTATTGTTGTCAATATTCCCAATCACTTCCAGACAGGTAAGTAACTAACGTCGAAGTTGAAGCTCCATATTGCCTTTTTTGGCACTACCCTCTAATTGTTCTTGATCCCACTTATTTGCGTGTACCATTGCTCCTCACTTATTATTTCTTCATCCTTTTATTCACCTTTTTAAGGGAATAATGGATAACAAAGGTATAAAAAGAGTAAGTCTAAGCGTTATTTTCTTCGTCCACATTATGCAGTATCTCGGCCCTACCACACTTCTTTCTTGTCAAAATCTATCAAAATGCTCCGACTTTTGTGGCATGTTCTCCAATGAAGACGGATCGACTGATGCCATTACTGCCCTCACGACTTGTAGCATTTGTGGCTGCAAAGCTGCGAGTCATATCCATATGGTATAATTTGCATTCATCACTTCAGTTGCATGTATCTTATTTATTCTCTTAGAAGGCTCCTAAAAAAGAAACCAATACTCCGCCCACTGCTTCATCAAAAGTAAGCGAAGTTGATCACATCAAAATAGGGTATGTTTTAAAGCATTTATAGACTCCAAGCCCAATTTTTCCTTCTGGCTCAGCAACTACCAAAACGATGTCCAATTCCCGTTCTGCCATTTCCAGCTTTACAGCCTGTCCATTCCATGACCATTTGAAAACCAGAAAGGAGCGCACTGAGGGAACAGAATCTGCAAAGGATGGTGCTTCTCTGCTATTCTCATCTACTTCCAAGTCTCGTTTTGATCCTGCAGATGCAGTGAGTATATTTTATTATCTGATATGATACCCATATATTTGTTGCTGAAGGTACATGTAGAAGCGAAAGAGCGAGTTTGATGATATTACTGGACGACCCAAGAAGAAGAAAAAGGAGTCAACTTCATTGAAAACAGCTCGTCCATCTATGCCGAAACCTAGAGTATCAGCTTCAAAGGCTATCATCTTCAACATTGGGCTCTATGGTGCAGTAAGCAGGACAGATGCTGGTACTGCAAAAAAGCCATCGCCTCAAGAGTGAGTACATCATATTATTAGTTTGGTATAATTTTCAAGCTCATATCAATTTTCTGTTTCAAACAGATGGCAACGTATGCAAATGAAGAATTTCATACGTGAGATTTCATTCCCAGAAGATGCTAGCACAGACGTCATTGCTACTTCAATTGGCAATCTTTTTGAGGATTATCTGCCTCCCAGAAGTGCAGATTGTTCTCTTCAATTCCGGGTTCTCCAGTGTATTAAACAAGGAGGCCAAGGAAGTGAGACTTTGCTATGCCCTATGAATATTCATGGGAAGTTGAACATCATAATGTTGCTTCTGTAAGGTGCCAATTAAATTCGTCTTTATATATGGTCTGACTCTTGCATAGGGCCACTCCATTCACACGACCATCTGGCATTCTATCTAAGGTCGCCCCAAACTTCTTCTACATATCCCCTCCTCCAGGTTGTATGAATATAGTAGAGTTTGAGGACGTATTGAAGGTTAGTTTAAATGCTTGTCCCTTTTTGCATGAATATCATTGTAATTATATATTTAGGATGTTGGACGACAAGCAAAGTCAGAATCTCCATCTGAGCCGTCATCTCCCCCTGTTGCAGACCCTGAGGTGTCTTCTGATACCGAGGAGGTAAAATTCTTTGTAAGTTATTTCCAGGCAATATTCTGATAATAACGATCTCCTGATTATTTGAATTACTTATATAGGATATAGAAGAGTTTAAACCAGCCGACTTCCTAGTGCTAATTCGCATGCTGGAAAATATGACAGCACCTATCTAAAATGGACCATTCCCATATAGCTGGGTAAGCATTTAACAAATAGTGAAGCGAAATGTTTCAACTGAAACTATTGGAACAATAGTGGACTCCTGAAGGCACCACACACTTTCAATATACTGGCTTTGGGATCACCACTACCTCTATCATCACTGCCTTCAGACAATACAAGAGTAGAAGTTTGCCTGATGTCCACTTTGCACGTATAATCGACATTCTCTCTGAAGATGTGTTGGATCACATGAAGGATTTCTTTGATCTTAGCCAATGTATTCTTGAGGAAACTTGGGGATCTGAGCAGCGCAATCTCTTTGATCTAGTATTCTTATTGGGTCCAGGAGGTATTGATCTGGTTGTTAAGTTTCTAAAGACCCTTTTTGAAGAAGTAGAGGCATCTGGACAAACTTTCATCACAAAATTCTATAACAAGGCGCTTCAGGTTTTCACCCAGCTTCGGGAACTTCCAACGTGTCTTGTGCACCTTGTACGCCATTTTTGCTCTGTTACTTGGAGGGCGTTGTGGGATCCAAAAGACGGTTTTTCTCAATTCTCTATCATGTTGAAGAGATATGGTGGTTCACTTCCTGTAAGTGAAATATATGCTATGTCATGTTTATTCGTTGTGTATGCTGATATATATCTCATAGCCTGGACGTTCCAACTCTATATTCATTCATGACCTCACCGCTATAAAGCTATATTCATCATCAGCTCCTGATATTGCAGCGTCTTTGAACAACAAGGCGTTTGGTCATATCACCGATCCTACAAAAATTTATCCTCGAGCTCTTTGCAGTGGAAAATATGGCTTACATTACTTTTTTGACCACCTGGTCGAAACTGTCTTGGACGTTTTAGAAGTGGGAGGAAGACATTATTCCAAGATTCTCAAACTCTTCGAGAGTCTGTGTGGAGCTTTGGCTGATAGATTGAAAGCCCAGATTACTGGATCATCATGGACGCGTTCTTCTCCAGCCCCATCTACCTCCACCTCTTTTACACCCTCATTTACCAATCATTCCTCCGACCAATCTTCCTCAGTTTCCCCACGACATCATCATCTCGAAAAAAAACAGCCACACCTGTAGCATCATCTGCATCATCGACTCCATCAGTTCTGTCAACACCTTTCATAGCGCGTGCTCAAAAATTTGCTACAGAAGCTCAGGAGCAACAAATTGTTTGGGATAAATTTACCCATCTCTTACTCAGAGACTTCCCACATCTTCAGTCTGCACAAAGGGTCGATCATCTGCAAATCAAAAACAAGTCACTCAGGAGACAATATCATACAATTTCACTGGTACATATTTTACTATTTTATTCCTTGCACATAGCAATTTTAATGGATGTGGGTATTGGTATTCTACTTCAGGCTTATTGTCAAGTCCATGCCTCGGGCCTCCACTTCGCCGCTCGGTATTCCGAAGATCTGCCTTTTATTGTAATCTC
>MU823936.1:0-13714 GCA_027921425.1 Lentinula novae-zelandiae | reverse complement strand
GAACTCGCATATTGTGTATTAGATTGGTTGGTTGGAGTGCCCATTTGATTCCTTCCTTTCTCTTTCACACAAAAACAAGGCAAGCTCGTTATCGGGAATCATCGAGATAGGTGAAGTTTGGAATGGTCCTAGGGTCCTCTCGATGGTGTCCCGAGAGTACGGGCCAAGCCAGTGCCCAGTGTTAATTTCATTTTCCATTATTTGGTGAAAAGCAGCTAATGATTCGGGACTATTTAGTTTATTAGGTGGTGAGAATGTATGTGTTATTTTAGGGATTCCGACGTCAAATCCGTGTTGAATAGATTTAGCAAGAGTGGGGTATTTGTGAGTGAGATTGAGTTCGGTAATTGCGAGTTTCCATGCATTAGCTTGTAAGGGGGTTTGGACTGAGGAGTTACTCTCCATCAGGACAGCCGCTAGCTCCGTGGCTGCTGTTCGTGCATCCTGAGCAGTGGTGTTTTTCAGGGTGGGCATGACTCGTACATCCGTTCAGTCTCTGCCAGTTGGCGCAGAGTTCCAGGCCTGCATTGGATCCTTTGGCAATCTAACCCTGCTTGTTCCAATTGCAGGCAACTCCATGTTTCCCGTTCCACATGGATGTTCGCGAGCAGTGCCGGATGTCATGTTTGTCTTGTCCGAGACATTGGTGACAGCGTGTGAGTTGAGGTTGGCTTGACTCACGAAAGGAACATTGGAAGCTGGGGGAGTCGGACTGACGGTTGTCGACCTGTCTGCTGGCTTTGCGGGGGGAGGTGGAGGGATAGGGAGTGTGGCGAGTTTTGTTGTTGGAGTGCCGTGTATTTGGGAAGGGGGGGTCTGAGGTCGCCTGAGATAGCTGCTGTAGCTTGGCTTCGACCCTGGCTTCCATCTGCGATGTGGCTGTTTGAATGTCTATCAGTGCAGAGCAATTGTTGCAATGTTTAGCATCAGTGCAGTAAGCATTAGCGTCGGATTTAGCATTAGCGTGGCAAGTATTAGCATCGGATTTAGCGTTAGCAGTTGGTCCGGAGGATGCGATGGGCGGCGTTAATGTCAGTGTTTATGGGAGTCATGAATGGGGGTGGTTGATGAGTTGTTGTTGTGGAGGCAAAGAAAAGCTGTTAGATGTGTATGATCTCAATGAGAGAGAGGGGGAGGGACATGCCTTTCAGACTCTTCTCTTGCTTCTGTTTGACAATCTGTAGACGACTTTCTCGCAGGACCCCATCCGATATCATTGAGAGGTCAAACAGGTCTTTTCTCTCCATTGCATTGTACCACGCCAATTGCATTTCTGCATGGTAGTGGGCCATTACCCGGTCGCCGTCCTGTTCTTGTAATTCGCGGTGCATATCCATGTTGCTGTAGAAGCCGGCAAGGATAGCAATGAAGGAGTCTGGCCAGGTGCCTAGTTGTAGTGCATTGAGGAAGGCGCTTTTGGCTCGCATGACTTGGGACCAGGACAGTTGTGAGTCGGGTATGGCATTTGGTGAGGCGCAAACTGAGTGGGATCTGACCAGGGAGATGGAGGAGCCTGTGATGGAGCCGCCATCCTCCACTGCGAATTGCAAGTGGTTGGTGTCTAGGGATTCTTTGCTCCGCTCTTTGGCTTCAGTCGCTGCATCTGGGAGGAAGTACCATAAGGGTACGTATTTATGTGCTGTCATCATTTTCTTGGCGTAGGGGTGAAGTTGCAGAGGGATGGAATCTACGCCGAGGCCTTTTTGGAAGCTGTATATGGGAAGGCGTTTTTTCTCGGCCTCCTTCGATAATTCCTTTTCCTTCTCTTGTCTCTCCGCCTCGGCCAGTTTCTCAGCTTCTAATGCTTCCTGTCTATTCTGCTCTCTCAGGGTTTGCGCTTCCTGCAATTGTGCTTGGTATTGAGTTCTCAGACCGCCGATGTGTGCCTCCCACTGTTCCTTGAGGCGTTGGATTGCAAGTTCATTTGTGGTTACTTCAGGTGTGTTTGCGTTTGCTACGAGTGCGATTCGCATGAAGGCGTATGCTTCCCCTGCGAAGTCTGGGGCAGGTATCTTAGCCGGATCAAAGTCTAAGTGTTCAGCCATTTTGTGAATTCAGCGAGGGGAGCTACATGGAAAGAAAACAGAGAGAGGGCTACTAGGCTAGTGCTATGTTGCTTTGACGGACGTGTGTTGATGTGGTACTGACAGGAGAAGGAGTTACCCCATCATGTGACTGTTTGAAGACTCAAGTTTGCTGAGTCCCGATTCTCTGGACTATCAAACTGCCATTTTCCCAGTGCTCAAAAAAAATTTGGCTCGGTGCTAGTGCACCGACTCCTGCCGACTCAAATGACGCTATAAACGGACAAGGACTAGAGATTTTTACTGAAAATGACGCTATTTTAGGACCAGGAAATTGCCAAAATCGGGTCCAAAATGACACTATTTCGGGTGGGGTTCTGCAGGAGATTCTGGGGGCCTACCTGGCTTTACAGTGATCCACCATTCAGCCTTTCTCTCTGCCATATAATCCCATATTTGCTCAGTCTCACACAGCACAGGGGACTCATCAAATGTTATTGATCCACCATCATCAAAAGGTCATCCGAAATATTGGTGTCAAATCCAACCTGTTCTGATTATCTGGTTGCTCTGGAATTTGCTATGGCAGTGGAACCTGGTGATGTGTATCTTCTGTGCAAGTTTGGTGGCAGCAGAATGCATTTCACACTCTGCATGTCGAGTTTGGTAGTGAGCTCGAGCCTCCATTTGCAAAACATGTATACTCGCCAGAGCAAGGATACTGGCTGGAGAGCGCTCTCCAGCGACGAAAGCACCCAAAGCAAAAATCAAAGCTTGCTCTGGGTGCTTTCACTGCTGGGAAGTGCTCTGAACTGCTCTGAACTGCTTTCGGCTATTTAGCCGAACATACAGGTTTTGCAGATGAGTCAAGCGCTGGCATCAATTGCCCGGACCGGACCATACGTGTGGTGTGCAGGTATCCACTGAAGATATTGCTTGTGCTTGGCCTTCTATTTTGATTTTGTGCATGGTGTGCAGGTATCCACTGAAGACATTGCTTGTGCTTGGTCTTCTATTTTGATTAGTTTGTGCATGGTGAGTGGGTATCCACCGAAGATAATACTTGTGTTTTATTTTGATCGGTATGTGTGTGGTGAGTGGGTTTCCACTGCAGACAATAATTGGTGTGCAAGATTGTTTTGGAATGATGTACTTGGGTAATATATCAGTGCACTGGAATGTGCTGGAGTTGTTGTAATTGTGCTGTTGTGCATATCATCTTGTGTATACGGAGCCTGTCAGGAGCTATTTTCAGTCAGCATGCATATCTGAATTGGGAAAGGGTGTACTGTCAAGGCTAGGGAAAGCTCAGACATCAAGTGTACATTGCGACCCCCTTAGTAGGAATGTGTGTTCCATAGCTGTACATGAGACATAGACATATATGTAATTGTACAGTAGTATGGTAAACTGGTTGTTCGGGAATCGGACCTTGCCAGTATAATTTATATGCTATCCTATCCTATCCTGATGATATCCTTCAGCAAGGCCAAGTCCATGAATACTTGGAGACTTTGTTCCTCTCCCCTATTTTCAGTCCGTTAATGCCTTCCACTCGGCTTCATACTGCGCATGCTACAGAACATCAATCATTTTTTTACGTTTCGCATCTGGACAAAACCGAGAGCCAATCCAATCCCTTCTTCATAGAATACAGATCGAATAGAGGACCGAACCACCCTAGATTACCCCACTAAATTAGAGCAAAGTCATCTTGATTCAATTCGTACGGTTTCGTACATCTACATCCCTCAATAACCCTCAACAGAAAGGATCTACATACATATGTAGCACCTATGACCCTTTGCCGTAAATTCATTTCTGGCTTCACAGAAAGTTCGAGATAATGAGGGTTCCTTCCCAGGGCATCGGCCCAATGTCGTATCCGCCTGTCACTTTTCAGTGCTTGAAGACAGGGTTTATGGATTATGACACGTTTGCTCACGCTTTCGGCGGCGTAATCCTCCCATATTTAAAGTTCAAGTCAAGTGGAAGTAGAGCTCATTGGACAAATCATGTCTGCTGAACAACCCACTGAACAACTCGCGGCAGGTATTGTCCAGCCTCGAGCATTCAACCCTCTCCGCGACGACATCCGATGGGACCAGGGCCCCTTGACTCGGCCTCCCGATCCCAACAGGGCCGGCGTTATCCAGTTTACACCTAGGGACTCTGCTCAGACATCCCGCGAGGGGTTGGGTGTTTGGAGGAGAGGCAACCAAGCGTTCAAGTTGTTCGGAACTACCAACCAGTTCACTCGCATTACCAACGACATTAACACAGCGAGAACTAATGGACTGCCTTACGCTAATGCCAGTACCAGCCAAGGCCTGGTCTACACGTATGAGAACCCGCCCAACTTCAGGACATTGCAAGGTTTCGCTGTCATTGCGACGTGGTATAACGCGCCTTGGAGGTTCTTCTCTGGGCAGGGAAACTGGCAGCCCGCCTTTCGGGACATTGTCAGGGTGGCTACGCACAACTCTCTCCTTGGGTAAGGACATTCCCTTTGACAGAGAACGCGTTGCTGATCTTCTGATCTCGTTTTTTTGTAAAGTATGCAGAGAGCATTGCGACTTGCTGTACAACTGAGAGTTTCCGATCCGCAAGGGTTCATTGATCCAACCACTCAGTCTACCAATTCCATCCAGTTCATCGACATCCACTATGGATCTGCCGTTGTCGCCCAGGCTATGTTGGAAATTGTGAATCAGCAATTGAGTGGCTAAATGGGAAAGCTCTCGCATACTCATCGGTAGCGACATTGTCTGATTTGCCCTCAGACGGAGTTTGACAGAGTTGCACCCAAATCCTTCCACACATAAACATAAATTCAGTCATAGCAGTGATCCGTCCATGTACTATAAAGTTCAGAATTTTGGGACTTGTCCTATATGCTCTAAGTTCTTCGGGGAAGAGCGCAAACAAATTCACGTTTCCATGATCAAAGTGGAGCTTCAAAAGAAGTGAAGACATTGAGAACACTGGCAAGAAATGTTGATAAACAAGCGCCCATCATGCGATTGGAAACACGTGGGGTCCCCTATTTTCAGTCGCCGTTCGTTGACCCGGGCCCGGCTTCTTGATTCGCCAAATGAATGTTTCCATCATAGACCTCACAGAGGACCCGAAAACCTCAGCAAAAAGAGTTTCCTCTGTTCACGATGTCAACAATGTAGATCCTCCTTTTGGTTCAAGATTCCTCGTAGATCCGTCGTTAATATTTACCCAAAATGCCTGGGATCACGTACCTCCGCCAATGGATCAAGGAACTACAATCGCTACGTCTTTAGCACGTCAGCGAGCAGCTGTAGTGAGTGAAGAGGAAAGGCTGAAGCTCAATTCAAAACCTGCGAAATACTGGGACAATTTCTACAAGAATAACGAGGCGAACTTCTTCAAGAATCGGAAGTGGTATGTCTATAATTTGTTTTCAGCAAAACTCTGCCATTCACTATCAATCAGGCTGCACAATGAGTTTCCAGATCTGGTTGCTGCTGAAGAGCCTGACGTGTGTCTGCCTGCCATTCTATCAATATCACTCACGCTGACATTTCATGATTACAGGCTGGTTCTGTAAAAATCGCAGAGTTTGGATGTGGTGCAGGCAACTCGATCTTCCCTGTCCTATCCGCAAATCAGAACCCTCAACTCGAACTGTACGCGTACGATTACTCGAATCATGCAATCAAACTGGTTCAGGTGTGCACCAAACTAAATATTTACACCGATACAATATCTGATCCATTCGATCTATCCAGCACAATCCTCTTTACGCGTTTCCTCCATGTGGATCCATTCATTCTGCAGTTTGGGACCTTTCATCAGACGACTCACTGCCACCTGGTCTGGCTTCAGCTTCCGTCGATATCGTCATTCTTGTCTTCGTGCTATCTGCTTTACATCCAGACGAATGGGCTTCGGCTATCCGAAATGTTCAGAAGGTGCTCAAGCCAGTAACTGGGAAGGTACTGTTTAGGGATTATGGAAGATATGATCTCACGCAATTGCGGTTCAAGAGCGGGAGGATGATGGGTGATAATTTTTACAAAAGAGGTGATGGAACCAGGGTGTACTTCTTCGAGTTGGGTGTGTTCTTTTCCTTCGTTACTGGACTCTCGCACTCAATTAGTTGTTTTTGAGATGAACTCTCTTTACTTTTCACCGGCCAACAACTTTCGAAAGAGGAGCGGGACCGTGCTAATCTCGAAATGAGCACGGCTAAGATCGTCGATGGGGAAGACGATGACGGTTCAACAGGCGCGGGTTCGATTACCACCGTGGAATTAGCCAAATCATCGCCTGAGCTTATAACGAATTCACAAAACACGATTTTACCATCGCCTTTTACACAATTATCAGTCACTCCTTCGACGATTGATGATTCCACGAAGAAATTTGAACCGCCATCTGAAAATGATGCAGAAATTCATCCAAACCTGCTGAATCCCTCATTCCCTTTCCTGCGGGACGACATAGACGACACAAGTGATATAGATGATCAAAATAAGCAACTTTTGAGTCAGACGCCTCGGCATCATCCGTTGTTCACCATCGTCAACCTAGGCATTGACCGAAGGCTGATCGTGAATCGGAAACGCCAGCTGAAGATGTATAGGGTATGGATGCAGGCCATTTTTCGGAGGGTGTAGGACTCGAACGCTGGTGTTAGAAAGGACAGAGAGCGATCTAGATTTGATACAGGTGTATATCAGTCCCTGATCCACCATAAGTACCTGCAAATAGGAAATAGAGGCATTACGCGATTCAGGTCACTTCTTATGTCGAGAGAACTGATTCTGCGAGATGAAGATTCGAGCGGCCTTCAAAGGCCCGATATAGGTTGCCTTGAAATAACTCGTGGATTCGCGGCTCCGTCGATGGCACGTTCGAGAATGGCGGGGCCGAGAATAATTCATGAACCAAACCCATGGCAGGACAGCGCGGTGAAAGCGGCTAGAGTAACGATCTCAACAACTTCGTTCCTCGCGGGTATGCCACGGTGACAATGGCACGAATACTAAACGGCGGTATTTTCTGGTTTTCTTTTTGTGTCAAGTTCACCTCAAATGTGGAGATCTAAGACGACATAAATCCGACAGTATTGTGTGCCAAGTACATACTGAACAAACATCTCATTTCATTTCGCCACCATCCCTTCTCCGAAGCATATCAACCAGCTAGGGAGTTCGGGCGTGCGCCATTGTGCGGAAGAATGACGAAGGAATGCGAATCACGAGGGTCTTCGAACTTCCGACGAGGTAATCGCAATAGAGCTTATTAGCAGCAAATTTCGAGGGGATTTGATTGGCTGAGAACAGCTCCAACAGGCTCCAACCAATTCAGTTCACGTCGAAAAGTGATTTTGCTAATGAGCTCTAATGCGTTCAAATTATGCAAATTGAAAGAATCGACAAGACATTGGAACTGTCATGGTTCTTTTGCCTTCGATTGACGATGGTCACGGAGCCACAAAAAATGAAATCGAACTTTGTCAGAGGTTATGAAGCGCTGACAGGCTGCACTTTCACCTCGACGAGTCCAGAGTTCCCTCCGAGTTGTGGGCTGTGACAGAGCATTATGTGTGGAATATTATTTGATCTCGAGAATAACTTCTATATTGAGAACATGAATGGTATGGCCGGAAAGGGAAATTTAGCGACTGCAGTCTATGATTACACAGTAGTCACGATACCCGTCACTCCACACACTGGATCCAAAGCACGTTTACTCGTACGATGCCTGCCCAGGACGATATGATAAATGCATACTAGCAACCACACTTTTTTTTGTTTTCTAATGTAACACTCGAACTATCTCTGAAATTTACTGTTGTTCGCGCTAGTAAGTACACTCATGCGCGCTGCCAGTCTTTGGCTTTGGTAAAATGAAACACCTGGTTGGTGGGATAGCGGGGTGGTTCGCTCGGCGCGACAATCAAAGGCTTATATTCAATCTTCGAGATATCAGGTGTTTGCTTCGTGATGAAAAAGTATGAGACTTTTCAAGCTCACCTGCTCGCCAACTTTTCCGGGAGCAACCCAGCCCCCCTCGCGATCAGTCCCAGTTATGCTATGAAAATAGAATTGTCAGTTTCTCGTACTAGTAGTCGATTGTAAATAATCAGTAACATACATGTAGGCAGTTTCACCGTGCTGGGGAATAGGCCTGATATACCACTTGGTGGCCAACTCCCGATCGATCACAAGGGCGTACACATTGTGCTCGATGTGAGCTGTCGGAGAACCATTACTGATCAAAGTGTAGAATGTATCCAAATTGTTTCCAAGTTTCTCAACGGCCCACTGCATGAAGTGAATAACTATTCAAGGCACAAGCTTTCGAGTACCCACAGTGGAATCATGGTCAGTAAGAATAACCCTCTTGGGACGGAGGCTGAGGTCCTCCGCCAGAGCTCGACCTACAATATTTTCACCGTTCTTGATGATGTAGCGACCTGTTTCGAGAGACATGCCTCCTTTGTAGTTTTCTAATGGCCAGTGGTAGGATTATCTCAGTCTTTTTATATGGTTCCCCTGCATGGAAGTTACTCCTTCGAATCTGCTGGATCCGACTGTCCTGTCCACTGACAACCTTATTGACGACAGACAAGCAGGATGATTTCCTCAAATCCCCTGCAAGTATCTGAAGAGTGGTCAGTGTAAGCTAAGCCGAAGTAGCCCAAAGTCGCTTGAAGCCTATAAATTTCTATCCATTCACATCGGAGAGCACTTCAAGTTATTGTTCCTTCCCCGTTGTAATCATTGCAACTGGTAATTCATGGAGTCTGGCAGACTGCATTTTTGTTTATCGCCAGGTTGAATTATGTTTTCAGAAAGAACGGAGAAAAGACACTCTAGTAAACTGCTACAGGACTTCGAAGACGTCTCGAACAATGAAACCTGTCAGACGCGGTCAACTCATATGTTGCTCATTTGTATGTGCCATTAGGCAATCCTGACCGAAAGTATAGCGGCGGATAGTATTCTGACCTTGAATGTCTTCTATACACACGCGCAGTCGTGTCAAATGCAGACAGAGTGCATTGACCGAGTACACGTCCGCTGGTGCCATCGCACAAAGGGATGACAAAATTGGCCTCAGAGTGACCTAAATTCTGGTAGAATAAGCCTGGCTGAAAAAACATTGACATTGATATTTCGACCTTGGCAGACTATGTTTACAGAGGCTGTCCATTCTGTTCCAAAGGGAGCTTCGTGTGTGTCAATTGTACAATGGTACTAACAGAAACGTAGCTATGAAAGTTCCGGAAATAATATTACTTACAGTCATTTGACAGTGGCTGAAAAGTTCCAGGGTGTCTTTCCTAAGAGAGGGGTGCAAACTCAATGCACTAAGGAGGGAGAGCGGCATGTATTCTGGAGTGAGTGGTACCTGGAAGGAGGCTTCAGTGGCTTTTGGCACATTTGCCTTTTAGGTGCAGCACTTTCGCGAATGTTCCAAAAAAATTGTATGAACATGCCATTAGGCAAGAAATGACAAAGGGCTCATATTCTAGAAAACTACTTACTTGGGAAGCTCTGTGTCCGTGTGGAGGGATGGTCAGTATGGACTTAGGAGAAACCAAGTTTCGTCCGAACTGCACTAGTAATAAGGATTAACACGCCTTGCTAAAGCAAAAGTCATAAAAAGGAGACCTACCATATTACTTTCAACAGCCCCAAATCATAAAGCATGTCTCTTGAAACAGGTCGCTACCTCATCCACAACGGTAACAACATCGTCAGTCGAAATTTGGCTGAGGACCGTAGCCTCAATCCCAAACGGATTGTTTTGTTGGAGCCGACTGACAAAATTGAGCTCACCGTACGCCTTCGTCCGGTGAACCCATGCTGTTCGCTGACTATTTATTGGCGCAGTGGATTATTGAAAAATCTCATGATGGGTATATTCTCAATAACAGAGGCGCTCCGACTGCTCCCATTGAGAACAACGTCTTTGCACTTTTGATCCATCAAGAGCAGGCTACGAAATGGACTATCGAGGCCGTCCCCAGACATGGCAAAAATGCGTACATGTGAGCGACTCGTTATTGTTGAACAAGAATACCAGAATCTGATCGTGTCTTAGCATAAAAGGTTCTGATGGCAAAGGCTGGGTTGCGCCGGACAAAGTGGGCGAACAGGTGAGGTTTGAATATGGATCAACACTTTTTTATCACAAACCTTTCCCGAAAGATCATTTATAGGACTTTGATTGTTGCTCCAAGCGAGCCACCCACGTTCCCTCTCAACCAGGTCTTCCAAATCATCAAGCTCGAATAAAGTGTCGAAGACGAATGCTTTTGAACGAGGAGTGGTTTAGTCTTGTATGATAGGTTTCTGGATGTCTGGACAGAAAATATAGTCAAATGTATGTAGGATGCTTACCAGTATAAGAAAAAAAATTAGTTCGCGGTTTGAATTGCGATGTGAAGACGACTATGGATATATATTATGGTAGCGGAGTACAAACCCTGAATGAGATGTACAAGGATCGTGATTTGGTCGTGATAGAGGGTACAATTCGTCAAAGTCATTAGATCATTCATAAATCGCCACAAAACGCTGGAGATTCCTGCTGCTGTTTGAACTCGATGAGGGTTTCACCAGAACAAACCCCCGAAGACACTTCCCCTTCCTTCACCCCTAGTACCTCCCAGCAAACCTCCCACCGCACCTCCTATAGCGACACTGACAGGGCGCATAGGCGTCGAGTCGAAAACGTGCGGACACGGTTGAGGAAGCGGCGCAGGTATCAGTCGGGGCGCATCTAGTTCCCGTTCGTATATTGAGGGTTTGCGTGGTGAGGGAGATCGGTGGATGCGATTCTGAGATGTAGGAGGTATATGAGACGTATGTGTGATTTTGTAGGAGGGTGTGATTAACGAGGAGGAGGAAGGCAAGGAAGGCGGGGAGAAGGACGGTATAGGCGATGCCAATGAAGAAGAGTTAGATAGATGAGTGAAAGATGCTGTTGATTTATCGAAAGATGAACGAGCGATTTGGAGTCGGGTAAGAATCTGAGTCAATAAGCAATTAGCCAAACCAAAATAAGAATCACAAAAAATTCCATCTCGACAAACCTGTTCATAGAGGGCAATCTCTCCATCTAAATGATCCTTCGCCAGCGTCTCGAAATCCTCCACTTTTTGCGAATGATATGTCTCCATCTCCGCCATCGTGGTGTTAAGCACCGTTTCGCACCGTTCATAGCGGGAAGCCAGGTCATCGTTCGATTTCGTCTATGTAAGAGATAAGTGAGGTAACAATGGACGAAGAGGCACACGAACATGATCCTCATGCCCTGCCTCTCTATATCTCTTTAGCGTCGACCGATGTGTACTCACAACACCTTCGTACATCGGTGCTGGGTGAGCGACACTCTTGAAAGATTCGTGTGTTGCGAGTTGGGTGCGGCGTGCCTGAAAGACGAAGAAAGATCAGATGTGGCAAGGAAAGAAAAAGATTACAAACATGATCATCATACAGATCTGCCACATTCTGCAGTGTTTCCGCCGTGCGTTGTATCGATTTACTGAGTGAAAGACATTCACGACATCCTTCGCGCCAACACCAGGCCCCATCTTCGTTTATCAGACCTTTTCCTTTATATTTGACATGCGTTTTTGTATTTAAAGAGTCCGGAGGTGAACATGAGTCGCTATCTTCGTCCTCATCTTCTTCTGCTATTCCGGGTATATGAGGTGATTGGGATGTGGCTGCAAGGGGCTTGGAAGTTATTAAGGATATGAGTGAGTAAGATAGAAGGCGTTCGGCTTTAGACATCTCTGTATTAGCAAGGTTTTCGATCAGGATGAGCGCGGTATGATTGAAAAGGCTGGGAAAAGGACAGCTCACCGAGTCTAGCTTCTCTCACACGACCGAAGATACTCCTCAAACCCTGGACACCCTTTTCAACAGCGCGCGTGTGTGTGGCAAAACGCTCTCCGGCCTCCTCTGCATCCTCGAGGTCTAAGTTGAATGCGGGATGAAAGACTTGGGCGTAGAACGACGGTCCAGCGGGTGTTTTGGAGATATGATATGGCGCGAGACGTTTCCATTCCTACGAAGAATGAGTTGAGCATGACAAAAAGGCACAAGACTCTTACAGAGTCGCTTTCGCAGCTAAGGAACCACGTCACGACTTCCGCATACCGAGCAACTGGATGCCTGACAACTTTTCTTATATATCGTTCTAGATCTCCTCTTCTCGCCTCAACAAAATCATCACTGAATCTTCCTGAGTATTGTTTCTCTGGTAATGGAGGTAGTGAGATGCCGGGAAGCCTCCGTGTCAACGCAGTATGAAGGATAACAAACTGGGAGAAACGTCGCTGAACGGTTATTCGCGTTGGTGATTGGGGTAACGGAGGTTCAGATAGTACATGTTCGGATTCGGATTCTGAGTCGCAGGGTGCTTCAAACATGGAAGTAACATTGTATATTGTGTAAGCTCCAGAGAGAATTGATGTCCGTTTAGAAGGAGAATGAACGAGTACTTTGAATAGTGGTACTTTGGATTTCCAAGCGTGTCCAGAGTCGATGAAATGGCGATCTGTTTCTTGGAGACGAGGAGGAGCTTTTTGCAGATCAATTTCTTCTTCGTCATCGTCTTGAGAAGCAACACTGCTCAACTTCTCATGGGTAGAAACGGTACTCGTCGTATCAGCAACTTTGCCATTTAAAACCCATTCTTCAGCTCCACTGGTAACAAAACTAGAGAATCTATTGAGGCTCTTGCCTCCGAGTAGGCTTTGTCGGAAACTGGGAAACATCCATTGATTCCATTCTCCGGTATTCTGAGGCACGATGGGTACTCCTGCTGAAGATGTATTTTGATCATTGAGCATTGAATTTCTGGGAGTGATTGATCCTGAAGATGCTTCTCGTTTCCGTCTAAACTTGCTCTGAGAAGAAGTTTGGGTGGGAGAGGTGACATCGGCTTCGAAAGCAGAGCTGAATTCCGAAGTAAACTGCGATGAGGCAAGTCGAAATCTGTCAGTAGCTCTACAGCATGAATCAGAAGTAGTCAACGCACAATAAAGTAAGATCTGGGTAATAATCCAATTTCGCCATCGACATCGCAAGCCAAACTCCATCCATCCGCAAGCTCTTCTTTGACTACTTCCAGCTCATCTCCGGCATGAACACTCAATTCTCGGAACTCTGGCTTTCCTTCAAAATCGTACAAGGCTCTCGCTGGCCGACGATCTGGATGATCATTACCAGCATTCTCTAGGTTGAGTTCTTCGTCAGATAAATCGCCTGATAAGTGGTATTGCGTCCAAGCATTGGAAGCGTTGATCCCGGCGTCAAATTCGGAATGAGGGCGAATAACACTAGCTGCAGGAGACTTTGTTGGTCGTGGAAGCGTTGCCATAGATAATTGAATGTAAGGTGTAGAAAAATAGATAAAGTGTGTAGCGGCGAAAGTTGTGCGAAAAAATAGGAGTCTTGTACAGGACATAACTACGTGTAGTATCTCTCATTTATCTCATGGCCATCATAAACTTCTAACTCCACCCCATCCTCATCATCCCTCTCGCCTCTTCTCACCAGGAATGACTGTCCAAAGTCATATCCCACTTTCAAAATAAACTCCTGCAGAGGAAGCCCAACTTTATTTTTACAGCTATTTGCAGTACCGAAGGCGCGCGCAGATATTTGCCGAAATTCGCCGGATTTTAT
>MU823935.1:0-13789 GCA_027921425.1 Lentinula novae-zelandiae | reverse complement strand
GTCATATAGTCCAAAATTGCATAGACTTGTTCTATTACTGGTGCAAACATGCTCGAGTGGGGGCGGTGGTCAGATAGTATTAAAAAAACATATTTCTCATTGTGTATACATAGTGTGTCGCGCGTTGTGTATTGGCATGTGATCACAAGAGGCCAAACAAGGCCAAAACGCCACCGACCTTTATGCCAGTCTCTCTTGCAAGGTAACAGTTATGGATAAGGTTCATATCATATAATCATCGGATCAATTACATGCCGCATACATACAACTCAGATAAAACCTTGCAAAACGAGACTGGGAAGGAGTCTGCCTTTCGGGACTTACCATAGTAACAGGTCTGTAGTTGCATTCAACTTGTTTCAAATAGGGGGCCTTTCGGGACTTGCCGTAGAAATTTGGGTTCATAGCGTCAACAATGCCATTGGCTCTTTAAAACTCTGGAGCGCTTAACTGTGTATTCTTATGATTTGATGCGGAAGTGGCACCCACAGTCAACGGGCGCTTCGACCTTTTGGCAACTTCTCCATGATCTCAATGAGCCTTGTCTGTCATCTTTCCGTCGCAATCCGCCGGCGTGCTTCTCTCTTTCCCAACTCATTCCGAAATATGTCCAGCAATGTTCCTTCGGGTGGAATGAGAATGGACCCCGTGTCTGGTCTACAGAATCAGCACTTCTTTGTTGGTAAAGATGGGACGAGTCGAGTCGACTTGAGTTTTGTGGAAGAACCGCTGGGTCTTCCAGGTTCTGAGGGTTATGGATGGCCGCAACTCGAGTTTGGGGACAAAATTGGGCCCGACCTGCGCTATGAAATCAAGCGCAAACTAGGGTGGGGTATGAATTCTAGCACATGGTTGGCTTATGACATTGGGTGAGTGGAAATTCTTTTTCTTCATCCAACCGTCTTCAATTCATTTACAACACAGTGTGAATGATTATGTCGCCATCAAAGCCTTAACGGGTTATTCCACAGAATTACGAAGACGAGGACGTATCTGGGAGTTGGAGGCTCTTCAGCGCGTGTCAGGATCTAACAACCATTGTTTACATCTCCTTAACGAGTTTACGCATCCAGGAAAGGGTTCGTCAGGGGAACACTCTTGCTTTGTTACACCTGTATATGGTGGGGACGTCAAAACACTATGGGCACAGCACAAGAACTTTCCGCTTCCCCTTGCGAAACGAATGCTCCTTCACACCCTTCGTGGAATTGCACATGCGCACAGTAAAGGCGTCATCCATACTGATCTCAAGCACGACAATATATTCTTCTCTTCGCTATTGTCTCGTCAAGATATAGATGCCACTCTAGTATCTAATCCTCCACGTCGAAATCCTCCTGAGGCTTCCATGGATGGTGCCGTATGCTCTGCGGTCACTCAACCCCTACCTCCCCCAAGCTTGGATGATGCGATGAAGTGTGAGTACTTGATCGCAGATTTTGGGAGTGGTATGTTATTTAGTTTGTTTTATTTTTCGTGTTTCATCTAATTCCTGGTGTTCCCATAAAGCCCAACTCTTTGATGAACCTAAGGAGCTTGAAGTTACATCAGCTCCCTTGAGAGCACCCGAGGTCCTTCTGCTTGGATCTTGGAATGAAAAGGTGGATATATGGACATTTGGTTGCCTGGTATGTGAAATTTATTGTTGTTGAGAGCGGGTCCATCAATACCTGTAGATCTTTGAATTTGTCGTAGGACGGTCTTTATTCCGACATGAGAGTTTCAGAGACCCGGTCAAAGATATTACGCTGGACAATGTCGCCTACCACCTTTATCAGATGGCGTGTTTTCTTGCTGAGGTAGATTTTCCTCCAGAGGTGTTGCAGTACAGTAGACTTGCATCAACATATTTCAACACTGATTGTAAGTGTGTTTTTCCTCTATGTATCGGGCATGTATTAACATTTGACCACCCAAAGGCACTTTCAAACATGCCCTTCCTCTGCAATTGTTTTCCATAAGAGGGCAGATTAACAGCACTAAAAAGTTCAGTCCAGAGGATGTGAAGAGCACGAATGAGATTGTGAAACGGTGCCTCGAGCTCAATCCGGCCGATAGACCAACAGCCACTGAGTTATTGAATGATCCTTGGTTTCTCGGTGTAGAATGAGCTCTATGTGTTTGCTACTAATACCTACATACCAGATTGGAATTATACCCCCACTTACTTATTACTGCATCAACTTGAAGGAAATGAAATTTGCTGGGCCTTGATGTACTTTCCAAATCGTGATTAAGAAAATTCAACATGAGAAAGCATGTTTTTCTTCTGTTTCGACTTCTATGTACATACATGGTTGAGGTTACTTACTATTTCGACTTTTACATTGCGTACTTAGTGGCACATCAATGATATAGTAAGTCATCAAAAGCTGAACTGGAAACTTCTCTTCATGTTCTCAATTCGTCATGCCTGTCTTTCCCTTAGAATTCGGCGGTGTGCTTCTCTGCTTCCTAGCTCATTCCGAAATGTGTCTAGCAGGCATCAACCGATTGGCATAATGATTGACCCCATTCCAGGTTTACAGAATCAGGAATTTTATGTCGATAAAGACGGGACGAGTCGAGTCGACTTGAGTTTTGTCGAAGAACCGCTGGGTCTTCCAGGTTCCAAGGGTTATGGATGGCCGCAACTAGAGTTTGGAGAGAGAATTGGGCCTGATTTGCGGTACGAAATCAAGCGTAAATTGGGATGGGGTATGAGTTCTAGCACATGGTTGGCTTATGACACTGGGTGAGTGGAATTTGAACGCATTTAACCCATCCTTGGACTGAATCATAATGTAGCATGAATGATTATGTCGCCATCAAAGCTTTGACCGGCTTTTCCACAGAGCTACGTAGACGAGGACGTGTTTGGGAGTTGGAGGCTCTACAACGCGTGGCGGGATCGAACCATTGCCTTCACCTTCTTAACGAGTTTACACATCCGGGAAAGGGTTCATCAGGGGACCACTCCTGCCTTGTCACACCTGTATATGGTGGAGACGTCAAAACTTTATGGACGCGCTATAAGGAGATAAAGAACTTTCCGCTGCCCCTTGCAAAACGAATGCTACTTCACACCCTTCGTGGAATTGCACACGCACACAGTAAAGGTGTCATACATACTGATCTCAAGCACGACAATATCTTTTTCACCTCCCTATTATCTCGTCAAGATATCGATGCCAATGTGGTATCTGATCCTCCACGTCGAAATCCTCCTGAGGCTTCCTTGGATGGCGCCGTATGCTCCGCGGTCACTCAACCCTTGCCTGTCCCAAGCTTGGATGATGCGATGAAGTGCGAGTACTTGATTGCAGATTTTGGGAGTGGTACGTTATTTCGTTCCTTCTATCTTTCATTTTTTTTTCTAATGCTGGTGTTGTGTAAAGCCCAACTCTTTGATAAACCTAAGGAGCTTGAAGTTACATCAGCTCCTTTGAGGGCGCCCGAGGTTCTTCTGCTTGGATCTTGGAACGAGAAGGTGGATATTTGGACATTTGGTTGCCTGGTATGTGAATTTCGTTGCTGTTGAGGGCAAGCGCATCAATACTTTCAGATTTTTGAATTTATTGTAGGACGGTCCCTATTTCGACACGAAGCTTTCACAAATACAGCCTTGAATGTTACGTTGGATGATATAGCGTACCATCTCTATCAAATGGCATGTTTCATCGGTGAGGTAGAGTTCCCTCCAGAAGTGCTGCAGTACAGCAGACTCGCATCGACATATTTCAACACGGATTGTAAGTGGGTTTTCTTTGTATCAGGCATGTCCTGACAGTTGGCTATTTTGAAGGCACTTTCAAAAATTCGCTTCCTTTGCAATGGTTTTCCATTAAAGGGCAGATTAACAATACTCAAAATTTCAGCCCAGAGGATGTAAAGAGTACGAGTGAGATTGTAGAGCGGTGCCTCGAGCTCGATCCGGCCGATAGGCCAACAGCCGCTGAGTTATTAAACGATCCGTGGTTCGTTGGTGTAGAGTGAGTAGATTCTAGGTGTTTGCTACATACATAGTAGATTTGAATCGCAACCCCCGCTCATTCATCACTATAGAGACCTTGAAACTTCCCGCATCAAGAAAAGAAATTTGTTGGCGCGTTTGAACTTGAGGGCTTGCTACTGACAGTGACAGTGACCTGTCAGAAATTTTAGCATGGAAAACTCAGAAATTGCGCATATTTCTTGAAATCCCTTCTTCAAACTTCCACTAGCTACTATGCTTCACCGTGGACGTGCTCGTCCACCAACGCTGTCGCTACTCAGGCCTATCAACAGAAGAGGACACATCCTTCTGGCCTTCGCAATTTTTTGGCAAAATGTGGTCTTTACATTGTTACTTGGATGGACAGTTGTTTCCATTTTGTCATCGGTTTATTCCGAATTTATCTCCTGCTTTTTGTACCTATGAGAGCACTTTTGTTTCTAACATCTTCATTTGGATTTGGACCCCAGCTTAAAGTCACGCTGAAGGTGTAAGTTTACATTAATTATCAAGGCCTCTGTCTTTCTGAATCAAGCTACTGTAATCAAGCACATGTCCCTCACATATTACTACTCGAACAATATATATTGCATACATCTCAAAAGGATCCGAGAAAACATACATGGGCATGCATAATCGTGGTTAGCGGTAAATATGGTAAGTCGTCAAAAGTTGCACTTGGACTTCTCTTCATGCTCTCAATACCCCATTCCTGTCGTCCATGCGTCAGAATCCGCCAGTGCGCTTCACTGTTTCCCCGCTCATTTCGAAATATGTCTAGCAAAAATTCTCTGTTTGGCGCTAAGTTGGACTTAGTGCCAGGTGTACAGAATCAACACGTTTCTGTTGATAAAGACGGAAAGAACGTAGTGGACTTGAGTTTTGTGGAAGAACCTTTGGGTCTTCCTGGTCTCGAGGGATACGGATGGCCTCAACTGGAGTTCGGCGAAAAAATTGGGCCCGAACTGCGCTATGAAATTAAGCGCAAACTGGGGTGGGGAATGCATTCTAGTACATGGTTGGCTTACGACACTTGGCGAGTGGAAATTCTTTTTCTTTTCAGCAAATCGTCCTAAATTGGTGAATTTTGCAGCGTCAATGATTATGTCGCCATAAAAGCCTCAAAGGGCTTCTCAACCGAGCTGAGTAGACGAGGACGTACCTGGGAGTCGGAGGCTCTTCAGCGAGTTGCAGGATCGAACAACCATTGCCTTCTTCTTCTTAACGAGTTCATGCATCCGGGAAAGGGATCGTCAGGGGACCACTCCTGCTTTGTCACACCTGTATATGGTGGAGATGTCAAAACATTATGGGCGCAACATGAGAACTTTCCGCTGCCCCTTGCGAAACGAATGCTGCTTCACACCCTTCGTGGAATTGCACATGCACACAGTAAAGGTGTCATACATACTGATCTCAAGCGCGACAATATCTTTTTCACCTCGCCGTTATCTCGTCAAGACATCGATGCTATTCTGTCATCTGATCCTTCTCGTCGAAATCCTCCTGAGGCATCCTTGGACGGTATCGTAAGCTCTGCGGTCACCCAACCCTTACCTGTCCCTAGCCTGGATGATGCGATGAAGTGCAAGTACTTGATTGCAGATTTCGGGAATGGTATGAAATTTCATTCGTGCTTTTCGCAACTTTGATCTAATATCTTATCAAGCCCAGCTCTCCAACAAGCCCAAGGAGGATGAAATCACAGCTGCTCCCTTGAGAGCACCCGAGGTGCTTCTCCATGGATCCTGGAATGAGAAGGTGGATATATGGGCGTTTGGATGCTTGGCACGTGAGACTTGTCAGTATTCATAGTTGTGGGTCTATTCATATTTTCAGATATTCGAGTTCGTCGTAGGACGGTCCCTATTTCGGCATGAAGGTTACAAAGATCCGAACACAGATATTATCCTAGACGAGATAGCCCACCACCTTTATCAAATGGCATGTTTTCTTTGTAAGGTAGATTTCCCCGCGGAGGTGTTGCAGCACAGCAGACTTGCATCACTATACTTTGAAACAGACTGTAAGTGTGCTCCTGCCGCACATATTGGGCAAAAGACGTACTGACAATTGGACTTTAAGGCACGTTCACACATTCCCTTCCTCTGCAATTGTTTCCCATCAGAGGGCAGATTAACAGCACTAAAAAGTTCAGTCCAGAGGATGTGAAGAGCACGAATAAGATTGTGAAACGGTGCCTCGAGCTCAATCCGGCCGATAGGCCAACAGCCGCTGAGTTACTGAACGATCCTTGGTTCCTCGGTGTAGAATAATGATAGATTTCGATGTGTAATGAAAACCCTTGCTCATTTGGAAACTAGAAAACTCCTCAATTTACATCGTGCTTCTTGGCAACAAGAAAATGAATTTGGCTGGGTGGTAAGAGCTACATACCACTACAATTGAGGACGCGTTCAAGAGCGGTAAAAATGCTCAGTTGTGCATGTGATCGAGAATCGAGAATCGTTTTCTCACGTTTGCTTTTTCTCGGATTTTAGAATTCAAAATCTTTCACCTTCTTTCAACAGTACTAGTTTTCGCCATGGACGCGCTTATCGCCAAAGCTGACGCTACTCAGCCCCTGTCTAAAAAACGGAAGAGAACGCATCCTTCCGATTCCAAACCTGGCCCTTCGCAAAAATCCGACAAGACATCCGCCTCGATAACTAAAAACACTTCTCTACCGACATCTTTACGATCTCGAACAGACAAATCAGTGGATGCTCCCCAATATAAACACATCGCCAATCCGAAACTTCGGCGTTCTCTTGTACAAACTTCAACCCACATTGCACAATCTCAAGCTCTTCTCTCCGATGCCATTCACTTACTGCCATCAGAAGAGACGGGATTTGTCCAGGCTGAAGATACGATGGAGAGGACATGGAGGCTTTCACAAGCTGACATTGTCAAAGAGGCTGGAGGAGAAGCTGCGCGAGGGCGCCTTGAGATGAAGCTTGATGGAGGACCTTATAGAGTCCGATACACAAAGAACGGAAGACATATGGCAATTGCTGGAAGAACAGGACATGTCGCGTCTTTCGATACCCTCACAGGCGCTGTTCACAGTGAACTGCAACTTGGTGAAACATGTAGTGATGTCGTTTTCTTACAGGACCATTCCTTTTACGCCGTCGCACAACAGAAATATGTTTTCATCTACGACAGAGACGGAGTAGAGATACACAAACTGAAAGCTCACGTTAGCCCCACAAGACTGGAGTTTCTGCCTTATCATTGGCTTCTTGCCAGCGTCGGTACTGCGGGATACTTAAAATATCAGGATACCTCGACTGGTCAACTTGTTGCAGAACATCGTACCGCTCTCGGTGCATGTTCTGTCCTCGCACAAAATTCTCAGAATGCAGTTCTTTACCTGGGTCATCAAAACGGCTGTGTTACACTGTGGACGCCTAACCTTCCACATCCCGCGGTCAAAGTCCTCGCACATCTTGGTCCTTTATTCAGTGTATCTATCGATCCTAGCGAAAGTGGAAGGTACATGGCCACTGCAGGGAAGGACGGGAGTGTCAAGGTATGGGACTGCAGAAACTGGAAAGGAGCCGTGCGAGAATGGACTTTGAGAAGCGGTGGAAAAGGAGATGCGGAAGTGGAATGGAGTCAGAAAGGCGTTCTTGCTGTTGGAAGCGGTGGGAGTGTCAACATGTATACGTCGCCTTCAATAAAAACACCACATCACTCTTCTTCTCAACCGCCTCTTTACTTGACACATCCGCTCCCGTCCGCCTCTCACAGACCTATAACATCTTTGCGTTTCGCTCCGTTACAAGACATCCTTACTATCGGACACGCAAAGGGTACAAGTAGTATCTTGGTTCCCGGTGCCGGGGAGGGCGGCATGGATACTGGTGAAGGTCTGGATCTGTATGAGGGCGTGAAAGGACGCAGGGAGAGGGAAGTCCGGGGCTTGTTGGATAAGGTATGAACGTTTCTTTTCTACGTAACATGATCTGACTTTTTGGAAAACAGATTCAACCCGATATGATTACTTTAGACCCAGAAATCGTCGGAAGCCTGGCGCCTCCTTCAAAGTTGACATTCCATACAAATGGCAAGTGACTTATTTTCGAAAATTCGCTCTCTAGCTGATCGTCCCTTTCTTCTAGGTGGCACAGGGTCCTCACGCGCGGCAGAAATACCTTTTGCCCGCCTCCCTCGTGCAGAGCGATTACGAGTTTCAGGCAAAGCCGATCTGACTGAAGAGCTTCACTCTGATGCAGAATCTGCCGACGGCAGTGATGATACGAAGAAAAAGGTAGATAACGAGACACAAGAGAAAAGAAAGATGCGTGGGAAGGGCAAAAGTCTGAAGAGATATCTGAGGAAGCAGAGGAAGAATGTCATTGATCCTGCTGCTGTGAGTAACATATGTTTCTTCTTGTACCCTCTTGGTTTTACCGTAATTCACAATCTATCCCCCCGTATCGCGAGTGTTGTTACCACTCAGAGCCGTCCGTTTACTTTCATTCCTCCTTTGTCTTGGCTGTCTTGTCCTATTTCCTATTCTCATGATTTTATTCTCCAGGTCGCCATCCGGGCCAAAATTGAAAAACAAAAAGCCGAGCGCAAAGCAGAAATTCGTAAAGCCAAATACGGCGATGAACCACAAGAGAAAAGCTCTGCGTTGGATCGATTCAAGAGGGTCTCAAAGGAATAGGGTGAGTAGGCCTGAAGTAAGGTGTAAGCAATGTGCCTGTAAAGCAGTTTCTGATAATTTTACGTCGGTTTGTAGCATGGGTGCAAATGTGAGGCTAAGTAATCTCACTTTCTATACATGTGAGAATTGTCACAGCACTGCACAATTGCAAAGCAATACTTCAAGCAGATCAGAACAAACGACTCGGGTGCTTTGACTCTATTCAAGTACTTTTTTTCTGATAGTTACCATTTCACCTCAGAGACAACTACAAACCTGGTATCTACAATGAGGGTTCATGGCGAGGTGTACACGAGCTATACTCTGATCGACTTCAGTACATGCGTTCATGGTCCTGGGATTTGAATCTACAGCAACCTCGTCGATCTTGTCAGGCTGAATGCTAGCTGCTCGGTATGTAGTAGCTTAGATGAAAATTTGATGAAAATGTAGGGAGGTGGCGATACATAAGCGTTACTGACGTGAACCTTTCTTCCATCTTCATTGTAAAAATTCAACTGCGTGCTATGTATCTCCTTCCATCTCACCAAGTTCCAAAGGAAACAGAATTTTTTGCTTCCTATTTGGTGGGCAGTTCATATGGTAGCGGCCTTCGAATCTGGCGATGGAAACTGCCTGGTAAACGCTGTAGACATATCGTGGGGTGTTAAAACAGGCCGAATCAGCACAAAGCGGATCCGAAACATGTGGTACTGCCTCTTCAGCGCCTCTAAGCATGATCTTTTGCATCAACTGGGGCCTTCTGGAGCCATCAATCTGTTGAAATGACAACAGAAGCGGAGGTAGAAAATCACAGTTCTTCGCGGCAAATCGTACTTGTAAGTAATGAGACCTCCATTGAATAATTTCTGCTGAATGAGATAGGTTGGAACTTGAAACGGTGAACGATGCAGTACATACAAGGTGTACGATCGGTTCGATTTTTTTTTCTTCGAGACCATGTACCCCAAGATGCTCGTCCGGTACCCCGAGTACCTTCAGGTTGCTCAAGTTCGATATGTCCAGCCTATGCCGATAAACACTATCAGCGGTGACAGAGATGGAACGAAGGACGAAGGCAGAATGTCGTTTAATTCGGAGGGATCGTATATCGCATGAACAAACTTTGGCCAAGAAATTTTGACCCAGCATATTCATGAGGACTGTGACGACGGTCTAAGGCTAGTTTCAACGAAAGCCTTTGGGTCGCTCGCTGTAGGGCATCGTTAGCACTTGGTCTCTTTCAAGAAAAACAACTATTGTGGGGCGTCAAGTTAAGACGGTTTACCAGCAGATGAGCCGGGCCAGCAACTTGCACAGTAGCATCTACGTCGGGAGGGAGTCTTTTCCTCCGACTCCGGATAAGGACGACGACGTAGCCTATTTGAGCTCAGTCTTGGGTGGAGGCCCTTACAGTTCTTGTGAAAAATGAACTGGTCACCAGGCGCCTGCATGTCCGTTGGTAAAATACTAGATGTAAGAAAATGACTGGGTAGCTAAAGGCAGCTGACTACAAAGTGGTGCTGGTGCGAAGATGAGTTCCATGCTGATTACAATGATTCCTCGTGGAAAGTACGACGCTCGGTTGAAATCGGTCCGCAATCACTGAGTCGTCAAACTTGAACTTAGCACATCAAGCACATCGAATTACAGGATGAATATTAGCACCGCTTCAGGGGCTCTGAGGCCTGAGGTCGGCCTGCCATTTGAAAGGCGTATCTCTCTGGTGTCAATGCTCAAACCCCCTATACGCATGTTCATATCCGATATGGTTGTTCTAAGTGTCTGTTTCTGAAATGAGCAGACCAATTCAGAGAACGCACAATGCCAACACCGAAGCTACCATGAGCTTCAAGCCTCATTTGAAACCCATTCAAGCCGTCAATGAAGGACGCAGTAAGCAGAAAGTTTTATCATGTATGGTACTAGATGTAAATTGATGATCTCGTGTTCGAGGCGACTTCTATAAAGGTCCATTGTTCTCAGATTGTGACTTGGCATTACTCCCTATGACTATATCTCTGCCCGTCCAGATGCGCCTCCCTCATGTTCAGGCTAGAGTGTCCTTCAGGCCTTCCGTCTATACTCTGATTAGTCTACGGGATAGAGCTCAAAGGCTCAACGATCCACTTGCTTCTTTGGCGTCGCTAGTATGCAATATTCTCAAGGCTTACAAGGCAATTTGTGTTACCAAATTATTGAGTATATTTGCTTGACTTTTCATAGAACTCTTGCGGTCTCGTAAAATCGCTCATCGAAATCGTATATGAGTATGGAGTTGAGAAAATTGAATGGAATGCTCAAATGGATGCCACGTCTGTACTTTAGGTTTGTGGACCAGTCTATATATTGCTCAATCAATATTTAGGGAAATTCATGTTTTGAACGACATCGAAACCTCCGTTATCCCTGACCAGTGGAACAAGATTGAGTCAAATGATTTCGCAGTGCAGGTTGACGGTTATAAGACCTACTTCATGCAAAGAAGAATATCTTCCAGGCATTCAGTGAATGATCCCCTTTACACTTCTTTTCTTTTCTCTAAAATATTTTCCCTATCCAAGGCCAGCTCAGAGTCATACATGTACTCCCGGGACTACAGATCGAGTGGTTGACGCTTTCCCATAAGTACCCCATCTTTATATTTGACTTTTGCCATGAAGAAGTTCGTCCGGACTGTGTGAGCCTAGTTGTAGCGCCTAGATCGAAGGAGATGATCGAACAGCGTTCGCGATGTCTGCGGTAACATCTATCATTGGTGATGTGGAAAGGTGATGCTCAGATAGCTGAGATGCAAGCTGATACGGGAATTCACGATAAATCTTCTTTCAACCTCCAAGATGGCCGCAAATAAGTCAATATCAATGGTGAGATCAGGGTGAGATAAGATAAAATGTTCCGATAGTTGCTCGCATTGAATGGGGACATACTTGCCAGGAACTACGCATGTGTGAAGCCCCTTTCTCTTGAGCCACACCGCAGTGTATATAACCTATAAGCGGTCGATACGAGGGAAGGTAGAGCTGAGATATGCACCTTTCTTGGAAGCAAGATTTCACAACGTATTATGTACAGGTAAAATGCATCAAGAATGTGTAACCTAGTACTTCAACTTGACCACAAAACAAAACAGGTATTCAACAACATGACCTCCCACCACAATAGATAAATAGGATCGAATATGGAGGGTGATCTGCACATGATAGACATTGGAAAAGTAAGATCGGCAAGGGGCAATAAGGCATTCTACCTGTAGATGGTAAGCAAAATGCCCAAGAACTGACCTATGATTTCGACCGCTACAATTTAATCAAAGGCTCCTCAATCGCCTCCGCCTTGACGGCAGGAGGAGCAGCATAAGTCTCCATCTTCTCATAGATGACGTTGAAGCCATCAGAAAGATCAACAAGCTTCTCCTCCAGAACAAAGGTCTTCTGTCCCTCCGTCTCGACCTCCGCCATGTCGGTAGGTGCCAAACGACTTTCTTCATCGGCTACAACACCCCTCTGACGACAGCTACGATAAATAGCACGTGCCGCAGAAAAGGAGACGGCCAAAATTAGCGTGCAGGAGAGGGCGAGGAACTGGACGCAGGCGATAGACATAGCGCCCTGGAGAAGGTACTCGAAGCGCTGCGTAACGCCCTCCTTGAACGACGAAGCATCTTCAGGTCGATTGAAAATGATATCATTGACGATCAAGAGGACGCTGAAAAGCAGATTGAAGATAACGCTTCGCAAGACAGCACGTTTGGAGTGGTTCTTCTTCTTCGGGGCTTTCAGTGCCCTCTCTGCAATGCGTTTTTCCACCAATTCGCGGAATTTGGGACGATAGTACATCGCAATACGCACAGCTCCATGAACGACCGAGTAAACCGCAAAGAGATAGAGGAAAATGGAAAGAAAGGAGAGAGAAATGATGGCAGACAAATAGTTGACATTCTTTGCTTGGGCCTTCAGCGTTTCCTTGATTTCGTCGCTGACGGTCACGGGCAAAGCATCAAAAGGGTAAAATGCTTCGAGAGTAAGCCCATAGAGAGCAACGGCGCATCGAATGAAGGAGAAAAGCCTCATTCTACGTAGTATCAGTGGTTGTGTGAGAGTTATGTCCCAGTTATGAGACGATAGTCAATGGTAGAGAGTATTGATAAAACAGTGACAGCTGACGTACTCCAATCTAGGATTACTCATAATCGATTGATCATGGAGCCGACACAAACTCGGCACATGTCGGCACCGCGCCATCAAATAGAATTCATCTGCAAAACCTGTATTTTCGGCTAAGGGTCCGAAAGCAGTCAGGAGCACTTCCCAGCAGTGAAAGCACTCAGAGCATACTGCTTTCAGTGCTTTCAGCACTGGGATCTGCTGGGATCTGCTCTCAGCCCTTAGCCGAATATCCAGGTTTTGCAGATGCAAAGTTGGAGGACAAATTGAAGTTTATAACAACATAGTGCCGGCAAGCAGCAGGACATGTCAGTCCAGAATAGCTCTCAGAGGAGAAATTGTGGTGGCATGACAATGTATTAGAGTTGAGCAGTGTTAGGGAATACTGTAAGACCTGGGTCAGAATTGGTCTTAGGGATGGGTTTGGTATGGGTAATTTGTCAGGTAGTGAATACTCAGTTGGATGTGAAAACAACTGTATTAAGTACCTGTCAGGTAGTGAATACTCAGTTGGATGTGAAAACAACTGTATTAAGTACCTGTCAGGTAGTGAATACTATGTATGTTGTAAGTATGCTATATGTGTCAAGACCATGCCTTGGTGCCCTGATCTGCCACTCGGTACTTCAAGATTTACTGTTTATTGTAATCTCTTCCTTATTGTTCTTTCTCACTACACATACCCTTTCATCCTAGTCTTTCTTATTGTCTTTTCCTCTATCCTGTAGGCACTATATGTATAGCCCCTAGTAGCTAGTCTGGCGCTCCATTCCGATACACTGATTAGTAGGTATAAATACTCCTGTACTATACTGTAGTTCTGTCAGCAACTGGTTCTAGTAACAGGTGTCACCAGGTGTCACACTCAAGAAAACCTTGGATTGTGGAGCAATAAAGGAAGCAAGCAAAGTTCTTCTTAGAGGTCAAGTATCTATACGTAGAGTGATATTGTCAAGCCCATGCCTCGGGCCTCCATTCCGCCGCTCGGTA